>WWET01001824.1:177005-193010 GCA_011038615.1 Limnodynastes dumerilii | reverse complement strand
TTCCATATGTGGGTTTGTGGATTATCAATTCCATACGATAGCCTCCACAGTAGACGCTACCGTACGAAATTGAACATTAACTCTACTCCATTGTGTTTTGCCTTTAAGAAAAATGCTTTCATTTTTGGGGGATTAAGGAATAGGATTTGCATCCTGTATTATAGTCTCATGTCTTGGTCAATTCCTAGGTCCTGAAGTCACCTTAAGCTGCGTACACACTACATAAAATGACACAGAATCCAATATATTTAATGATTCCATTCATGGCTATCAGCATGTTAATTCATGCGTACACGCTGCTCACATTTTACCAGCAGTTCTGTGGTTTTCTTCTGCCTTTAACATCTGTCCTTCTGGCATCATTGATCGGGAAAATTAAGCAAGTTGAATAAAAATCTATTTCCACGATCCGAAGCCCTTTAAAAAAAAAAAATTCTACATGATTGTTGGCGCGTACACACTAATCAGATATCTCTGCAAAAACGTGATAATTGTGTGAAAAACATGTTGCGTGTACCAAGCTTGAGTTCAATAACTTAGGACCGTGTTCACAATTAAGTATGATTTAGGTTCTTAGTTATACATAAAAAGTAGCGAGGCGACCCCCCTGACGCCCCCACTTTTTCGGCTTCTTTATCAGCTCACAAATGCCATAGGGCTACCTTATCTTTAGGTTCGTAGTTGTGTGTGTAGAGCAGCCAATTAAGAACGTTTTCGTCTAACCGTACCGTTTGCTCATTTAAATGGCTCCCTCCACCCAATCTTCTTATCTTCATTCTTAAGTTTTCACGACACGCCCCTTCATTCTTAAGCTATTACGAACCTTGAGGAAATAGGTTTGCAATGGTGATTCAGAGCTGTTCTTAATTCCTACGTAAATTGCGTATATTACTACTACTACGCCTGTGCAAAATATCCCTTCTTAGCACCTAAGAAGCAGCATTTTCCTAACTGTGAATCAGGTCCTTACAGACTGCCTTGTACTGATAATAATTTGCCATTGATTTATTGTCCATAAATGCACAATAAAAGCCATATATACCCTCTTATCCCTCAGCTTATTAAGGCTAATTGGTGCAGATGATTTCTGAATCAAATAAACAGGAAACTGATATCTCAAAAAATAGATGATTCCACTAATGTCAAATCCTCCACCTGCTGCAGTTCCAAAGCAGCACATGCCAGAAACATAAAATCTTATATCATGGTATACACAATGCATTCTGTAACAGATACCCTCAATGTCCTGCTTTGTTCTCGATTATTATTATTATTATTTAGTAATAGGTATAGAGAATATTTCCCATTATTTTCCATTGGAGCTATATTCCAAGTTCCCTAACACATACACACACACCGTAGGGCTATATTTATTCAGCAGCCAATTAACCTACCAGCATGTTTTTGAAATGTGGGAGGAAACCGGAGCACCCGGAGGAAAACCACACAGACACGGGGAGAACATACAAACTCCAGACAGGTAAGGCCTAGTCTGGAATTCGAACTCATGACCTCAGACACAAGTGCTACTCACTGAGCCACCGTGCTGCATCTCGTTGCAAACCACTTTTTGAAAACTATTCTCACTTTGGAGCATATTCTAAGCACGCACAATGCTTGTAAAGCTCCGCAGCGGAGGCTAAACGTACACTATGTACGATCCTAGATCCTGTGCGTGCGAGGCTAGTGCAAACCCCATACATTCCCCTTGTACATGTGGAACTTCCATGCCCTAAGCCCTACCTTAACTTATACGCGCACACCCATATGCGTAAGGCACTTGTTCGTAATGCAGTTTTGAACAAAGTCAAGGCCCAGATCCTGGGCTACGGCCGGCGGGGGAATTACGTACAGCGCGTCTGTAATTCCTCTGTCTTGAAGGTTGTACGTGCACTTTCTCTTACGAAAAGGGGGCTGTCCTCCCCTTTACGCATGTCAGATCTCTGCCGTGATGGGACGGGGCAGAGGAACCCCCATTACGATCAGGTATGCGGCTGTAAGGCCACATACGTGATCGTAAAAATTATGGTAGGAATCTGGAGACGTAAGCACTCCCCGCTACGATGCCGGCTGTAAGGTGCCCGTAGGTCAGGATCCAGCCCCAAGCCCTTACTTTATGATTGAAATAGCGCCATCGGAATGGGTTACTATGCGTAATTTAGTAATACACTCCAATCTGTAATGGCCATTCCCACGCATGCTTAATACGATCGCACTTGGTACGTGCCCTGGGCCTGATCCAGAGCAACGCATTGGAGCGAATTTATGCGTGGCGGAGACCTAAAATCGCCTATTTCTAAGTACTGCGCATGCAAACCATAGAAAATATGCTCATTAGCGTAGCGTAATTGTGAACGTATGGGCCATTCATGCATGTGTCACGTAAGTACTTACGTGTGGACGTGCCAATTTTACGTGAGTTAACAATACGTTTGATTGCATAATGATTATGAATTATTGCCCAAAATGGCATTGGCAATGCCTCCCTTTGGTAGACAGATCTCTTGTAGTACCTATAGCAACCAATCATATGCTACGTATAATTTATCTAGTTGCTACAGGCAACAATGCTTCTTTTCCAAAGTAAAAAATAAGGTACTAGATTGCATTCTCTGGATAAATTTAGGTGATGGGACACTCTAACAGGTGACTTGCATGTCAGTACTCGAAGCCCTTTTTATTTTACCCGGCACAAGCTGTTCTTCATAGATAAACATTTGTTCTCTTTTTTTTTCCCTTTTTATTTTAAACAGTAGAATAGATGGGTAATGGAGGCTGCTTCGTTCATTGTCTAAATGATGTGAAGGAACCAAAGCATGACTGTTTTTGTTCCACACACGGCACTTATGCTGTTAGAAATAAACTAAACATTGCTTTTTCCACCTCATGGATGCCTAATATTTATTAAAGGCAGGAATAGTAAGCACGAACGGTATTCATCTTGATAATGTTCTCAGCTGTAAAATGCCTCATTGCATGGAAACAAAGTAGAGGACTAAAGCTCTTATGGAAATGAGAACAGCAAAAACTCACTGCATTAATGTGTCTGAGTTTTCTCCTAGTTAAGGCCAAAAAAATTTGGAAGCACAGGAAATGCTAGATGAGAAGCCAGGGTATCATTAACTCTGCATGTTGTTAGCTGGAGACAGAGAATGCTGCAACACAATGAGCCTGTTTCCAAACAAAAATGTGAGTGTTTAATACTTGGCTCCTGCATAGAGACTGATTATTCACCGACTAGTGAGCGATATGACAAACAAGGCTGGAACTGATACCTGTGGATTAACCTTGTAGAGTTTTATCTGTGTTTTCCTACATACCTTTTACACCCACCATAAGCTATGATACCGCCTTAGAGGGAGCCTAAATTTGGGTACGCACTGATGCAGTAGGAGATTTCCCATCATGCTTAGGGGCGCCACTTCTTGAGGGTCAGCATAGACCTGATGATATCTTATAACAAATGGCATAATTCCTTTTTTTATTTTTAAATGTTGGGGGCTGAATATATATGGGAGGAGGGTGTGTTACTGCATGATAACGTCACAAATAGAAATATAAAAGCAGGGTTGCCGACTCTCCTGAAATATCCAGGAGACTCCCGAAATTTGGGCAAATCTCCCTGTGGTTTCATGAAAACCACGGCCTCAAGTGCTGCCTTTCAAGAGCAGTATCCTAGTGTTACCAGGGCCAGGGAGGGAATTTATGATGCAAATTGCGTCATTAAGCCCCGCCCCTATCAATAGTAAACCTAAAAGTGGGCAATTGGTAATCAGGGTCGGGCTTAATGATGCAATTTGCAAAAACCATGGGTCAGATCCTAATCTACAATCGCTAGCGTATTTACACTAGCCGATGACGTCATTTCAGCCATTTGTATTTACTGCACATGCTCGCGGCAGATGTTACGCCACGTAACTCCTAACATATGTACCATCAGCGTAATTACGTACGAAGTGGCGGGGGCAGCAATACGACACACGTAATTACGCTTTTATAGGCGGGGGGGCATTTAAATTGGACAGTATGGGCTGGGTTTGCCATTCACGTACGTAAATCCATTACGTACGTCAGTACTTATGATAGGAAAAGTTAAGGTAGGGTTTGGGCAATGTAAAACGGTCAAAGTACTTCGAACGACGGGGGTGCCTATGGGAGTGCATAGTATTCACGCTGGCGTAAACACACTACATGCTGTACTGTAACTAGCCCGTAGATCTGGATCTACCCCCATGTCATTAAGCCTCACCCCTGCAGGCACCTATGGCAACCCTGTATAAAAGAGGGAAGTGTAAGCACAGCTCTGGATCATCTCCTAAGCATTAACTTGTACTTGCACCAGTGGTAAGCGTTACCATTGGATCTGTTAACTATTTTGAAATAACTATTTCTGGGACCTGTTCCCAATAAATTAATAACAAGGGGCCTGATCCAGACTTGTCCGCATGTTCCGCACTCACAAACTAGCAAAAGTCCACACGTAAGAGGATAGAGCACACCTATGACACACGCCTCTCACGTGTGGAATTTAGCCAACATCCGTGTCCAAAACACCACCATTACTTCTACTTGCGTTTGGAAGTGCTTAACCCTGCCCATACTGTTCACTTAAATTTCTCCTTGGATACTTAGACGATGCCCTAAGGTACGGATTTCTGAACATACGGAAATGCGTTCCATACATTCAGCGTTCCGATGCGTAACATCTGGGGGTGCATGCACAGTTAAGTCGGCTGTTGGACATAATTAGGAATCTGGCCAAGTAGTTTGAGGAAATTCTCCAAGTTTGGTAAGGGTGTGGGTCCCTGGAAGGAATGGCCCTATTTCGATAGGGCCGTTTTCTCCCAGCCAGTTTTGAACTCGACGAGGCATAGCAATCGATCCACAGAGCACCGAACTTTCTGTGCTCCGAAAGGTAAGGCAAAAAACTAACCCAACCCTTCCCCTAATTCTAACCCTAACCATTTCCTTCCATTACCCTAACCCTCCCTTCCCCGCAGCCTGACCCTAACTCACCATCTCCCACATCCTGACTCTGATTCTCCTTTCCCTGCAGCCTGACCCTATTCCTCCATCTCCTGCAGTCTGACCCTAACTCACCATCTCCCACATCCTGACTCTAATTCTCCTTTCCCTGCAGCCTGACCCTAACTCTCCCTCCCCTGCAGCCTGACCCTAACACTTCCCTTTCCCGAGACCTGACCTTAACCCTGGAGAGGTTACTCACCTTTCCCGTGGTGAGGGTCCTGCAGTAGCAGTAGTGGTGGCGGAGGCGTTTCCGAAACAGAATGGGTGAGTATGCTGATTGGCATACTCACCCATTCTGAAAAAAAAATTCTATACTGGGGGCTATTGGAAAATAGGGACATCCGAAAAAGGATTCCAATGTTCTTATTTCGGAAATAAGACTTTCTACCTGGGGAATGCAACTGGTTTGGTAAGATGCCAGAAAGAATTGTAGCCATCAATTGTAAAAGTTATTTTTAAAATCTCGGAGGAAAAAAAAAAGCAAGTTTATATAGTGAGAAGGAAAGTTTTTCAGAACCAGTAAATGATGTGTATACTATGAGTACGCGGTTCTGCAGTTGTCAGGCATCTGATACATGGGAAAAATTTGAGGAAATTTGCTGCCTCCCGGTCTCAGTGTTTCGCAACAGAGCGCAATTCCAACAGAGGGGGCTGTGTTGTGGACATTCCTTCTTAATACAATGTACAATGCTGTCTTTTAGAAATAGAAGTGGAAAACTGATTCCAGAAAGTATGCCAATTGCCATTTTTGGAAGCCGTTATCTGCCAAACCCGTCGCACCTGCAGCAGATCAAGAGGTTACTCACCTCTCCAGGGACTTTTAGGGTTAGGCTTTGGGGAAGGGACGTCTTAGGGTCAGGCTGCGGGGAAGGGAAGGTTAGGGTCGGGCTGTGGGGAAGGGAGGGATAGGGTCAGGCTGCGGTGAAGGGAGGGTTAGGGTCAGGCTGCGGGGAAGGGAAGGTTAGGGTCAGGCTGCGGGGAAGGGAAGGTTAGGGTCAGGCTGCGGGGAAGGGAGGGTTAGGGTTAGGCTCTGAGGAATGGAGGGTTAAAGTCATGCTGCAGGAAAGGAAGGATTAGGGTCAGGCTGCGGTGAAGGGAGGGTTAGGGTCAGGCTGTGGGGAAGGTAAGGTTAGGGTCAGGCTGCGGGGAAGGGAAGGTTAGGGTCAGGCTGCGGGGAAGGGAGGGTTAGGGTTATGCTCTGAGGAATGGAGTGTTAGGGTCATGCTGCAGGAAAGGAAGGATTAGAGTCAGGCTGTGAGGAAGGGAGGGTTAGGGTTAGGCTATGAGGAAGCGTCTTCGTTCTGCATATGAGCGATTGCCTTGCCAGTGCAAAAGCAATTGATTTCCCAGCCAGTGCATACTCAGTAATATTCCAGCAAAATTTAGAATTTACTTTATTTTCCAATAATACAGACTCGTGGAAACAAAGGAATTGTCTTCTACATTTATTTGACATAATTAGATCATAAAAAGAAGGCATTAGCTCCCTGTAATGATGGCATTTTTTATGTTCGTTTTAGATTTTTGGCATGCTGTTTTAGGACCACCTGGTTTCTTGGATTTCGTGTATTATTTCTCATGTTGGCTTCTGATACTAGTAAACACATTTTTTACATATTTTCCTCACACAGTAACATTGACCTGCTCACTGGGTGAGCCAGAGGCTGCATGGAGGCAGAATACTTTTAATGACCATTCACACAGGTTAAACTCATATTTCTGTTTATTTTTCTAGGCAAACAAGGGAACAAGAAACACCCCCCGACTTCTTCTACTTTTCAGACTTTGAGCGTCACAATGCCGAGATCGCTGCGTTTCACTTGGACAGGTGAGTCACATGATATACAGTTTTTGGACCATATTCACAGATCCGTTTTCACATGGAGCTGGGTGCGTATTTTTAGGATCGGATGAACTGCGTATGTGTAGTAACTTTATTTACACTGTTTACGCTGAATTTACACATGGAAGTCCATTAGGCTTGTACTTGGGAATCGCACTTGGGGTGTGGTTGAAATCCGTACGGACAAAGTTATGGTTAGATAGATACGCATGTTCGTACCTTAATTACACCCGTGACTACACACGTAGACATAAGGGTGCCCTATGGCACTCGTAAGTCATTGACAACCTGTCAGTGTTAGGGGAGTGTCATGGGTGTTCACTTGCGACATGCGTGCGTATAATTGCGTACTTTTAAAAAACGGATCTCTGAATACTGCCCTTTATTTTTATTATTATTATTATTATTATTATTATTATTTATTTTTAAATCAAATGATTTTTATTAAACATTTCAAAGTATTATTATTATTTATTTTTGGCAATAAGACATCAGGATGCATTCTCTGTAAAGAAAAGACAGCCGAAAGCTCATTTTTGTTCTTCGGATGATCGATTGCTTCTCCTTGGCGAGACAGGAGCAATCGATTCAAGAGCCAGTTCGAAACTGGCTGGTGTAAAACAGCCCTTTCGAAAAAGGGCCGTTCTAACTGCAGACTTACACCCTAAGGGGCTGATGCAGAGCCGATCTACGCATGCTAACTACGGCAATGCCCGATCATGGATCAAGCGTCCGTAGCACCAGCGTAGTAATGCTGGAGGGGGTGTCCCCCTGCGTAACTACACTGTAGTTAGTGTAGGGAGGCGAGGGGAGGGAGGGTAATGAGGCTGGGAGGGCGGAGTTATCGTAACAACGCCGCCATCCCAGCGTAGTTACACTCGCTTCTGCCAGCTGAAGTTAAGGTAGCCTTCAGCTGGTGCAAGCGAGGTTAAGTACGCTGGGGGCAGGGGGAGTGTCAGGGGAAGTCCACGATGTAACGCTGAGCGTTAGTACGCCCAGCGCTACATCGTAGCTCTGGATCAGGCCCTAAGAAATTATCTTTATTTATTTATTAAGGCAGGATTGTACATGAGGTAAATTTAATAATAGTGGTATGCAATTCACATTAAAGTATATTATTAAAGTAGCCGTAAGTAGCACATCCATACATAGGAGGTTTAGTTCACTGTATATTGCGTTTAAATGGCATGCATCGAGGGTTTGAGAATAGAGGGCATGGGACATCCTGGATCACCAGGTGAGTCTTGGAAAGTCCTATGGGTGGGAAATGAAGAACATAAAGCAGAGAGAGGTAAGGAGGCAGAACGTGTGGAGAAAGATCATAATGAAGGAAGGGGAATTTAAATGCTGTTATGTTGTAAAGGGGGCATTCTAGTTACTGGCAGACAGGGGAAGAAAATAATGCATTGTTTTCTATAAAACTTAATTATTTATATATAATATAATGGCTTTTATATATAATGTTATAAAGGTCTACTCATGGGATGTTTACAATATAGTGGTCACCAACCACAACACTTTCAAATGTCAGATCAAGAGACAAATAACTTAAAGCTTTTATAATGGGTCTCCATGGTGAACTTACCACCACTTCAGCATTTTCATACCTCCACTTTTACATGTCCATACCTCTACTTCTACATATTCATACCAGCACTACTATATTTCCATACCTCCACTTCTACATGTCCATAACATCACTTCTAAATTTCCATACCTCCACTTCTACATTTCCATACCTCCACCACTGCATTTCCATACCTCCACTTCCACATTTCCATACCTCCACTTCCACATTTCCATACCTCCACCACTGCATTTCCATACCACCACTTCTACATGTCCATACCTCTACTTTTACATGTCCATACCTCTACTTCTACATGTCCATATCTCTACTTCTACATGTCCATACCTCCACTTCTACATGTCCATACCCTTCTACATGTCCATACCTCCACTTCTACATGTCCATACCTCCACTTCTACATGTCCATACCTCTTCTTCTACATATTCTTACCACCACTGCTACATATTCATACCACCACTACTAGTTTTCCATACCTCCACTTCTACATATTCATACCACCACTTCTACATTTCCATGCCTCCACTTCTACATTTCCATACCACCATTTCTACATGTCCATACCTTTACTTCTACATTTCAATACCACCACCAATACTACTACATTTCAATACCACCACATCTACATGTCCATACCTCGACTACTACATTTCCGTACCACCGCTTCTACCTTTCCATACTGCTCCTTCTAGATTTTCATACCACTTCTACATTTCCATACCAATATTACTAAATTTCCATACCACCACTTCTTTATTTCCATACCACGACTTCTACATTTACATACCACCACCTCTACATTTACATACTTACATTCCTGTATTGGAAAGTGGAAGACAAGGGCGCTCTAATTTATGGACTAAGAGTTGAAAACTAACAAGCAGCTCAACCTCACCTAGGGATACCACCAATTCCCTAAAAGGTTCCAATGGCAAAAATTATATATATGGTGCATGAGCGCTAAAGACAATCAAAGGAGACAATAAACCTATTAGAACGGGAATAAATTATAGGAGTGCACCTAGAGATGGCTAGGGACTAACTAAAAGGGGGACTAACAGTCTAATCAATGCACACTAAAAGAACATGTAAATAAATGGGTGATGATAAATGTACTAAAACAATTGATAGCAAAGGTGAAATAAAATAAGATAATGTTAAATGATCAGAGTGCTCCTACGGGTAACTGGGGACTAACGAAAATGAGAGGACTAACCCTCTAATTGAAAAACTCTAAAAGGTCATATAAATACAATGATTAAAATTATTAAATGTACAAAAGTGTGAAAAACAACATAGATCCTATGATGGGGGTAATGGTGAGAAGAAAAAGTGAAAAGGTCAATATAAAAAGCGCAAAACTAGATACATGATTTGTTTAGAAACATATGGATAAATTCTATATCCTATATGGGTGTATTTATCTTTAATACCTGATCTATATCCATTTGAACATACCCTTCAAAATAGCAAGTAATGTGTGTTGATTTTTTCCTGTCTATGTTTTTACATTATAGTATATAAAATGAAATTCATTTGTATATCAAAGTATATTTTTTAGAGAAAAGAATATTTTTATTCGTTTAAAAAAAATATATTTAACTTCGATATTGCGACATCAATTACCCTCATTTTATTTATACCAACCTTTTTAGATTTGTTAGTTAATAAGTGTTAGTAGTTATATGATTTTCTCCAGCTGTTGGACTTATTCTTCTCTATGTTTCTCATTTTAAGTTTCTAGATAATTTAAGTGCTTTCACTATATTTACATTAATTATGCAAGATGTATGTTATAATACAATTGTCAAAGTTACTGTATATTTTCAATTTATTGAACGCATTCTTTAAGTGTACATGTACCTTTCTGCCATATACTGTGAAAAGTTCATTATCCTTTTAATCCATCAGATGTGTGTTATGTTGTAAACAACGTTGTATCAGTGCTGTGATTGGCCAGTGAAACTTTCTCAACACCCTATATATATCCCATTGACAATAGACACCCCTCATTTGCCTTGAAAAAGAACCACAACTGGTTTGAAACGCGTCGGCGGGGTGTCTATTGTTCCTGACTGTGTCTGGGTGATCCACCGAATTGACTTCTCCAGCACCGTTTCTCTGATCTTTACCCGGGTTCCTTACATCCAGAGAAAACGGTGCTACAATCGAGAGAGCCGGAGCTCAGCGGGAAGCGGGGATTCCCCTTCCGACGCTGTGAGAGACTTTGTGTACACGTTGTCGTGACAACCAGCAGCGCTCATTGCCAACACGCAGCGGAGTTTTCTTTCAACACAGCGTCTCTTCAGTGCTTAGGACTGCAAGCACCAGTATATTCAAGTTTGGACTACTACTGTGAGTGATTTGTTATCTATTACCTGGGACTTATCGGCTGCATGTGAAGAGACTTTTAAGGAATTTATTTTCAGACTTTATTTATTATCCAATTTCTCAGTTCTTGCCCTGTAGGACTTATATACTGATTAATTAGAGGTATAGCTCCTCCATTTGTTTGCAGGTTCTATTGCCTCATTTAGATATTTATTTGCATTTCACGGTTTTGTTTATTGTTACACTGTGCTTTTACATTGTATTTGAATGTCAGTTAGATGTTCATCTCACATATCTAGTTTTGCGCCTTTTATATTGACCTTTTCACTTTTCTTCTCACCATCACCCCTATCATAGGATCTATGTTGTTTTCACATTTATTAATTTCAATCATTGTATTTATATGACCTTTTAGAGTTCATTAATTAGAGGGTTAGTCCTCTCATTTTCGTTAGTCCCCAGTTACCCGTAGGAGCACTCTGACCATTTAACATTATCTTATTTTATTTCACCTGTGCTATCAATTGTTTTAGTACATTTATCATCACCCATTTATACTTACATTCCTACTGCCCCAGAACATTTTTATACCACCACTTCTACCTATCAATATAGAGAATAAATACACTGTACATTATCTTCCTGTAAGTGTGCTTCTAAAATCCACTGAGCTTTTTCAGGCTTTCAAATATTGCTAAGAATCATAAAACGCTAACAAAGAAAGTTAAAAAATAAAAACTTAGCAACATGAATAATTTACAGACTACATAGCTTAGAATAGCCACATTTAATACAGCCTTGCCGAGCCAAGCAATAGCAGATGGAGTTCCTCTATCGAGGACACTATGGGCTTCATCTTTAAAGGGGAGCAGATGATGATCTTGTCCGTGTAATCTGAAATCAGACATCAACAGACACAGATACAGGGATAATTGTAATAGTTCATTAGCTGACCCAGGCAATGCTAATTAGGGCACCATATGACAGTGAGCACGAGACTGGCAATAGGCTATTAATAATGTGAGGACGTGTTTGTAGTTGTAGGCACAAAGCAGAAATGAATCATTGTGTACTGTCACGTTGGGCATCTGATGGGATGTTTAGAATAATCACAATTGAAAGAGATTACAAGAAAAATTTCAATGCCACAGTAAGATAATAAAAGAAAGCTACATTTTTATTGTGTGATGTTATACAAGCAAAGTAGTGACAAATTCAATTCATATTAATTTAAAATGTATTTTTTTTTTTACATCATAGTGGTTAGAAGTGTATGTTCAATGGTTTCTACAGATTGAAAGACTTGTATGCTACAAAGACATCCACAAGGTTATTGTCAGCCTCTTGTATTGTAACTAGGGCGTAGATATAGAATAGCATTCTATTTACTTACTTCCGCAGCCTCCACACTCCATTATATAATGTAACCTGATTTTCAATGATCAATGAGTGCACTGAACGTGGTATATATAGTTTTCCATTAGCAAAACTGCAAAACCTACGAAAACAAGTTTTTTCCCAATTTTTTTTTTTTTAGCTCCCAATAGAATGTAGTAGACACACAATAAAACGACATTGGTTGCTATAGGAAACACCCAACTATTTCTTTTATATCTATCACACCTGACTTTTGAAGAATCAGATTTCTGTGTCCCCATTCTGCACCCGCATCCATGTAGTGGATAGAAATCCATTGGTGAGAGGGCATTGGCTAGTGGAGGGATTTTACAGACGTCTGAATTTCACAGGCGCCCCTACGCATTTGATAATTGCAGATCACATACCTGGCTCCAGTTCCATGCTCCTTAAAGTATTTTTCTATTTGAATGTATTTTTTTATTTTAGCAATATTTTCTTGATCATTTTTGCATTTGCTTAATCTTCTCTTACACCAGTGATGCTCACTGTAATTTTATGACGCCCACAATTTGCTGTCATGGTGCAGGCATTTTAAACAGGACACATATTGTCGCCCTATAATTGCTTTATTATAAAATATCTTTAGCTTAGCGCATTATGGGCCTGAAATCAGAGATTGAAAATAAGAACTTAAAGTTACACCTGGGCTAAACCATGTTGATTTCAGGGGGAGTCAAATTTCATTTGTTGCAACAGTATTATAGTTAAAAGCTGATGTTTCCCAGCTCAAGTCTAATTAGCAGTTTAAAAGTGAAGCTGATCAGGTATCTGTGTGCAATAAGTAAAAGCAAAGCATTCTCCCTGCATGCATAGAATAAAATTAACTTGACTCCCCCTGAAATCAACATGGTTTTGCCCAGGTTTAACTTTAAGTTCTTATTTTCAGCCTCTGAATCAGGCCCTATATGCTTTATAGCATTATTGGACTGTATTCACAGATCCAGGTGAATTAGGTTTAGACAGTTCTGCATCTAACTCACCCGTCCTGCTTCTACCCCGCCCCCAATTTTTAGATACCATATGGCACTTATGAGTCTTCACGTATGAGTCTGCATGGACATTGCCTCCCACCCATCCTCCCCAGCTAATCTAAACCCTCCCACTTCCCACTTCTAACTAATCCCTCCCTGAGATGGGATTACGCCGCCTCTTTCTACTTAATATACTACATGCGGTCTCCGAACTGGTACATAGATTGCGTAAACGACCTACTACGCATTGTCTAATTTGTCTGTAAAGCTATAGATACAACTCTGATACGCACATTTTCCAGAGTTCATCCTCCTTAATGATACGCCCCATTCCTCAGTCAACCAAACTCCAAACTGCTCAGGGCTATTCTTAAGATGCAGCGTTAATGGAGGCAGTTGTCACTGTACATGATAGATCTAGAGTTTGAGGGTAAGGGAAAACAGGTGTAGAAGTAATTTTATTTCTCTTCATACAGGGAAAAGACTTGGCTTTTGCACATAGAACTCACATACTGCATAGTTATGTGTTCAGTCTATAAATTAGATTTGAGTTGGGAAACTTTACCTCTCAACTCTAATACTGTTTGCTCCTGTTTTTCCCTTACTCTCAAACTTTGGCTCAATGCCAATGCATCTGAACTGGGATATGGATTCTAATTATATGAGTCTATCAGTAGCATAGATTCTATAAACATTAGAAGAGACAGATAAGCATGGCAAACAGATGAAATTATTGAATCAAATGACTGTACTGTATTTTCAGGATGGTCAGGATGAGTCATACAGCGAGAGGTGAAGTTCAGCAAACAAAAGTATTAACAATTTCACGCCCCTGCGGCTGACTAAACAAGTAGTACACTCTTTGGTCACTTGGCCACTAAACTGGCGATGGTCATCACCTGCCCTCATTGCAAACAACCTATTTATAGTCTCCTCCCCAGCTCTGACTAGTTCTTACACCCATGTCTTCCTTCTGTGAGCGGGTAGTTTGTCACAGGTGAGTAAAAAGAAGTCTGATAATCTTGCTGAAAATCTGCAGTTTTCAGAAAGATTTCCAGACTTTCTTTTACTCACCTGTGACAAACTACTATCTTCCTCTCTCTCTCTCTCTCTCTCTCTCTCTCTCTCTCTTCCTCTCTCTCTCTCTCTTTCTCTCTCTCTCACTCTACTCTTTCTCTTCCTCTCTCTCTATCTGTCTTTCTCTGTCTCTCTTTCTCTGTCTGTCTCTCTCTCTTTCTCTCTCTCTTCCTCTCTCTGTCTCTCTCTCTGTCTCTCTCTCTTTCTCTCTCTCTCTCTCTCTCTCTCTCTCTCTCTCTCTCTCTCTCTCTCTCTCTCTCTCTCTCTCTGTCTCTCTCTCTTTCTCTCTCTCTCTCTCTCTCTCTCTCTCTCTCTCTCTCTCTCTCTCTTCCTTTCTCTGTCTCTCTCTCTCTCTCTCTCTCTCTCTGCCTTTCTCTGTCTCTCTCTCTGTCTTTCTCTCTTTCTCTGTCTCTCTCTCTCTGTCTCTCTCTATCTCTCTCTCTCTTTATCTCTCTCTCTCTCTTTATCTCTCTCTCTCTTTCTCTCTCTCTCTCTCTGTCTCTCTCTTTCTCTCTCTCTATCTGTCTTTCTCTCTCTCTATCTGTCTTTCTCTGTCTCTCTCTTTCTCTCTCTCTCTATCTGTCTTTCTCTGTCTCTCTGTCTCTCTCTCTATCAAGACCTTTCTGCAACGGTGGCCCTAACTCTAACAGTGAGAGTCCCTATATTGGCTCATATATCATGTGTTTATAAATTGAGAGCCAACACACGTGAGCCCCTCCCTTAAAGCCTCCCCCTGTCAGCTGCTGATCCTAGACACGCTTCCAATCAACGTTACACAAAATAGTGGTTGCTCAAATCAGTTTATAAGTTAATATAGAGAGGTGCAGGAAAGTTCGGGGTAATCTACACAGAATCTATCCCTTGCACCTGTCTATATCAACCTATAAATTGTTTTGAGCATACACTAAGCAATTAAATTCTCCACCTATACACGTTTTTCTATATACCAGTAACGAGATCATTCTCAGTGAGACTATGTGTAACAATAATAGTTTTTAGACGCATTGCTTTCTGTCATAGTGCATGAAACGTACCATAGCAGCGTTATTTCCTGTCTCCTTATCTGTTTGTGATTAAGCTGTGGCTGCAGCTCTTAAAGGATTAGGCGTCCCCTGATACACACCATCAACTTTTATGTCCTTGAAATTGTGACATTGTTGATGTTGGAAAATGTCTGATGCTAGTAGTAAAGGATCTGAATGCCTTCAAATAATGTATTAAGCTTTGATTGTGTTCTGTGCAGGATTTTGGACTTTCGGCGTGTACCACCCGTCGCTGGCAGACTGGTGAACATGACCAAAGAAATAAGAGATGTCACACGGGACAAAAAACTCTGGAGAACCTTCTTTATTTCCCCAGGTAAGAGAAGTCTGCATATAGTATTTTAACAACCTGTTTTATTCATTGGAATACTACAAATCACCATGTAATTACAGCAATAAGTTTTATATGTAAAAGTGATGAAATGCAAAGATTCTAAACTCCATAGTGCACGTTATTTGCTATAAACCTTGCCAAGAAGATGCGTGCTTTCATTGGTTTATTTGCATACGTGAAACCTAATAGCTGATTGGATGGTTGTTCTCTGTAATTTTTAGTTACAAAGGGCCTGATCCAGAGGTACGATGTAGCGCTGAGCGTGCTAATGCTCAGCGTTACATCACTGACTCCCCCCTGGCACTCCCCCCTTGCGGGCGTATGGCCCCTTCCTTACGCCGGCTGAAGGCTACCCTAACTTCGGCCGGCG
>WWET01001824.1:144507-167762 GCA_011038615.1 Limnodynastes dumerilii | reverse complement strand
TATCTATCTATCTCATATCTATCTATCTATCTATCTATCTATCTATCTATCTATCTATCTATCTATCTATCTATCTATTTACTATCTATCTATCTATCTATCTATCTATCTATTTCATACATATCTATCTATCTATCTATCTATCTATCTATCTATCTATCTATCTATCTATCTATCTATCTCATATCTATCTATCTATCTATCTAGATAGGAGTGTGGCATTTTTCAGAGGAAGGGGTGTAATAGAACACGGGGACATGAATATAAACTGGAGGGCGGTGGATATAGAGGAAATGTGCAGAAAAATGACATCACTGAAAGGGTGATATATAAGTGGAATAACCTACCATTTGAGGTGATTGAGGCTAACACAGTGGAGCAGTATAAACATGCTTGGGATAAATATAAGGGTATCCTAAATCTCAAACTAAATTGAGGATAAATAGGGTCTAGTGTCAGTATAGTTTTAAATAAACAATTGGGCAGATTGGATGGGCCATGTGTCTCTTCTGTGCTGTCACTATCTATCTATCTGTCTGTCTGTCTGTCTGTCTATACATATATTATCTATCCATATATATGCTCAGTTCCTTTTTCCCTAGGAGTCCTATGATTTGTATGATATATTATAGTTTCCTGTAGAACGACTGCACATTTTACAATGAAGACATCATTATGGCGCATTGAATAGAATGATTGTCTATTTCTCTGAAAACATGTGTGTAAACATCAGCGATCTATGTGACTTATACAAAGCCTTGTTAAACAATACAGGATGAGTGCAGTGCTGGGCTGCCTTTTCATTGAACTCTGAAAAAGGCTTCTTGACGTCTAGAGTCGATGCTGATTCTCTACCTCCTGAGGGGCTTGTTAGGAATCTTTGAGTTTTTATCTCAATACATGGACCGATGGGCGCCTCATCATTTATCTCATATATAATTAGCTTTTTTCTGCACATGTAGGGCTTCAGAGAAGGCTTAATCACTGGAATGAACCAGGCAGGTCTTTGGTTTTCTGTGGATCATATTGAGGGTTTGTATTAGCACAGTAAGGCAAGCCGTCAGTGAGACCATAATGCTTTGCAACATTGACAATATATCACTGTCTTTGGTCCTGAGAGCTTCCCACTGGCCCCTGGTATGAAACCATCTGTAACTGTAACAAGGCTTTCACCATGGATAGCTTTCATGAGATGAATATTGTGAGAGGACTGAACAGGTATAAGCCTCCAGCACTTCAATCCTGCCCTCCACACCATGTTCTCATTATTTAGATATGCAAACGTGTATCATGCAGACATTTGGCCTTTGGTGGTTTCCCTAGAGAATACACAATTAAGGTTATTGTCCTTTGTCTTTGCGTACAGAGATCACATGAATATTTTACAGGGCTTGTGTAGGTCAGCTGTGGTTATACCATGAATATGTCTTTGTGCTGGTCATAATACACTCTATAATCTCCTAACTGTGTGTGCGCTGGATTTTAATGTCTTCATGATTCCAAAAAGCTTTTTTTTATAGAGATTTAACGGTATGATTGAGGACAACAAGTTTACTGGATATGGGAAAACCAGTGTAAATCTGAGTCCAAATCCATTGATAACTGCAGGGGAACACAATTAGGGCTAGATTTACTAAGCTGCGGGTTTCGGAAATGTGGAGATGTTGGGCCTGATCCAGAACAATGCTTCGGAGCGAATTTACGCGTGGCGGACACGTAAAATCGCCCTTTGGTAAGTACTGCGCATGCGCACCATAGAGAATACGCTCCGTAACGTAGCGTAATTGTGAACGTATGGGCCATTAACGTATGTGTCACGTAAATACTTACGTGTGGGCGTGCCAATTTTACGTGTGTCCAAAATACGTGTGAAATACGTGAAGTAGGCGGGGGGGTGGTATTTAAAGTGTACAGTATGGGTGTGCTTAGCTGCGTAAATTCGTCTAGCCCATACGTACGTGTCCGTATGACTGCGGTTACGTTGGAAAAAGTTAAGGTAGGGTTTGGAAAGCGTATCTTGACAAAATACGTACGTTCAAGGGGTGTGCCGAGGGGAGTGTAACGAATTTACGCGCACGAAAATACGCTACGCGAATAAACGTATGGCAAACGTAGTTCTGGATCTACCCTGTTGCCTATAGCAACCAATTACATTATAGCTCTCACTTTTTTAGTAGATACTTGAGAATGTCAGCTAGAATCTGATTGGTTGCTATGGGCAACATCTCCATTATTCCAAACCCGCAGCTCAACTCTAAATGTAACCTTTTTTGTTGTTGTGCCTACATACACTTCCAGTATGTACAAGAGATCCCAAAATCCCTTAGCAATATACCCTCCTGTCATTGCCCAGCCCTCACTGATCAATGCTGTTATACACGTGGGATTTAAAGACCATATTCAATGCAAATTGTGTCAAAGAGCTCCTCCTCCCTGCAGGAAATGCAGATAGGTAGCATTGAGCTGTGGATGGTAGGGGGCAGAGCTTGATAATGCCCCTTCCCAATGCAACTACACATCCCATCATGCATTACCAAGTAGCTGCTATGCCTGTGATGTCAGAGAGGATTCTGGGAGTTGTAGTTTCACAACATTTGGAGTGCCGAACGTTACCTCTGTGTGTCTCAAGCTGATCCCTATTACAAACAAAATGCACACATCACATTGGAGCGTTACTGTTACACTGTACGCAGATTATTTTAGGGTGACATTGTAAAACATATAAAGGTGACTGGAGAGAGATTGCATCTCAAGCACTTAAACAAGTAAAATGTTATGTGGTATTTTCTTCCTGACAATTGTAATATTTCTTCATGTGACGATGGAATTTGAATCAGATGAATGTGAGCATGAGTCCTCTGTATTTTCCTTAGAAGATTTCCTTATAAATCATTTATTTTTATCACAAGGGACACTGCTGGGAAAATGAAATAAAAATTGTTATCACACCAAGCAAAGAGGCTCACGGTGAATGTGCCCTGGTTTAGAAGCAGATGGTCCTGCTGTTTATTAAGCATGTTTTTTTATTGCTTCTAGGAGTTTTTTTGTGTGTGTGTGTTTTAAAAGAAGTAGGATTTATTATGCAAATGTTAACTCTGTTTCATATCTATTTTAATCTAAGATAATTATGCTACAATTTTGCTAATTAGAATTCTGCTTTATGTGATTCTAAAAAAAAAAAAAAGGGGTGACTTTCTTTTAAACATAAACTTTGTAGTATTACAATGGTGATATTCATTTTAGAAGACATTTTCTACAGACTATAGAGACTCAGGCAGCCATTTTGTGGGTTAAACTATTATTTATGACATTTCTCTTGGTTACAATACAATGTTTACTTCAAGGACTGGATTCACAGTGTGCCTTTTTACACACGTAGGTAGCAAGGCCACACCCATGACACTCCACTTCGGCCAGACGGGTTTTCAGTGACTTCCGACTCCATAGGGCACCCTTAAGTCTACGTGTGTACTTATGCGCGCATGTAACTTACGTATGTGCGTATTTATCTAACTGCGCCCTCAAATGCCCATTTAAATGCTTCTCCCCACCCACTTTCATGTAAATTTTACCGTCCAGATAAAAACCCCGCCCCTCCGTATGTATGTCCCTAAGTGCAATTCACAAGTCCATGCCGAAAGTACTTACGTGCGTAAATACTATGTAAAGTGCATGGAAAAAGTTACTACGCATGCGCAGGTAATCCCCTCCTAAAAATACGCACGCAACCCCACGCAAAAACGGATCTGTGAATACGGTCCCAAATCTTTAATAAGTCAAGGTGAGGTATGAGAACAAGAGGTGATCCGAATTGAAGACATCATCAGATCCATGAAAATTTACTCTATGGATGAGTATGCGACTGAATGTTGGGGTCATAATTGTATTGTGATGATTAATTAAGACGGAGACATGATTGCATTATGATGAGGAAATAATTACATCCTGATAAGGTAATGATTGCATAATGACGTGGATATGATTACATTATAATGTGGACATGATTTTATTAAGATGGAGACATGATTGCATTATGATGAGGAGTTAATTACATCATAATAAGGTAATGATTGCATAATGACGTGGATATGATTACATTATAATGTGGACATGATTTTATTAAGATGGAGACATGATTGCATTATGATGAGGAGATAATTACATCATGATAAGGTAATGATTGCATAATGACGGAGATATGATTACAATTTAATGTGGACATGATTTTATTTTGATGGAGACATGATTGCAATATGGTGAGGAGATCATTACATCATGATAAGGTAATGATTGCATTATGATGAGGAGATAATTACATCATGATAAGGTAATGATTGCATTATGATGGAGACATGATTGCATTATGATGAGGAAATAATTAGATCATGATGTGGTAACGATTGCATTATGATGGAGACATGATTGCATTATGATGAGGAGATAATTACATCATGATAAGGTAATGATTACATTATGATGTGGTTATTATCGTATTATAATTGGGGCACAATGGCATTAAGTTGGTGACTTAATTGATTATAACTGAGACATGGTTGTATTATGATGTGGTTATGATTGCATTATGATGAGGCATGAGGGTAAAGCTTTATTATGATGGGAGCATGATTGCATTATGATGATATAATTACACTATGATGTGGTTATGATGAGGAGATAATTACATTATGATGGGGTAATGATTGCATGGTGAGGGTTTGATAACATTATGGTGGGTTTATTTCTGCATTATGATCCAGGCATGGTTGCATTATGATGTTGTTATAAATCCATGATGATAGGGACATAATTGCATTAGGATGTGGTCATAATTACATTATGTTGTTGACATGATTTTATTAAGATGGAGACATGATTGCGTTATGATGAGGAGATAATTACATCATGATGAGGTAATGATTGCATTATGATGGAGACATGATTGCATTATGATGTTTTTATTATCGTATTATATAATTGAGGCACAATTGCATTAAGTTGAGGAAATTATTAATTATAACTGAGACATGGTTATATTATAATGTGGTCATGATTGCATTATGATATGGCATTATGATGAGACATGAGGGTATGAATACATTATGACGAGGACATGATTGCATTATAATGATTTAATTACACTATGATGTGGTAATGATTACATTATGATGAGGACATAATTACATTATGATGTGGGAATGATTGCATTATGATGAGGATTTGATAATATGATGGGGGTATTATTGAATTATGATGTGGTAATGATTACTTTATGACGTGGACATGATTTTGTTTTGATGGAGACATGATTGCATTAAGATGAGGAGATCATTACATCATGATTAGGTAATTTTTGCATTTTGATGGGGCGTTATTGCATTATAATGGGGATTATTTGCATTATGATGTGGCCATGATTGCATTATGATGGGGATTTATTGCATTATCATGGGGGGATAATTGCATATGAATGTTTACCAGGAGCTTTTTTTACGCTAGTCTTTCCTATCCCCACCTACCATTCTTTAGTATGTTAGAAGACTGTATCCGCCAGTATCACAAGGGAGAACAAAATCCTTATTGTCCCTTAGACTAAGAAGTTACTAATAAAATTAGATTGCTTTGAAGTTTATTAATGTATCATTTGTTACTCACTTTTGTTTTTGTGGTGGTTGGAACCATGGGAATAACTACTGAATGTTCAGGGAGTACAACATCCACAAGACCTGTAGTTAAGAAAGATTTTACTTTCAGGAGACCAGATAGGAGGCCTCCTAAGGGGATGAAGTTGCCAGTCCGGCCGACCCTACTTAGAACATGATACAGCCGCCAGTTGTATCATTGACAACATACAGGCCAATGAGAAAATTACTTTTGGGAATGGGTATCTATTTTGACCCGTCCTAATAGCAAAACTGCTGGGGACAGACTGCCGTGGCCTGAGATTAGGGTTAGGGCTCTTGCTGCAGTGGTTGCAACATGGCTGAGGTTAAGGTTAGGGTTAGGCTGCGAAACAAGGATGGTTAGGGCTGAAGAAGTGGAAGTCTCCCATCTGAAGGGGTAGAGGTAACACAGTAGAACAGTATAAACATCCTTGGGATAAATATATACGGATCTCCTAAATCTCAAACTAAATTGAGTGTAAATAGGGTCTAGGGTCAGTATATTTTTAAATAAACAACTGGCAGACTGGATGGACCAGGTGGCTCTTATCTGCCGTCACTTTCTGTGTTTCTAAGTCTAGGCTTAGGACTGCGGAACATTTTAGGATCTGGGTTAGAGCTGAAAAAGTGGAAGGTTAGGGCTGAAGGGGTAGGTTAGGGAAACAGAGAGATAGGGGAGGGTTAAAGTTAGGGTTAGGGAAAAGGGCTAACCCCTGTGGGAGCCACAGCATTTTCGTGATTCACAATGGAGACTGCCAGCAATTGCAGACAGTCACCATTCAATTGCCGTACGATGGTCTTTTGGAAAAGAGACCATAGCACCAGCAAACCACTTCCCTCCAAAATCCATACTTGCAAAACTTTTCAAATTTACTTCAGAAATATTAAGAGCAGACGCCCCCAAAGGGGAAGGGAGGAGGGTAGGGGGAGGGGGGGGGGGGGGGGGGGCGTCAAGTCCTGCCCATTGGCCGACTGGGTGTGTCAGATTATACTTGGTGGATAAATCAGGGAATGTCACAGATCATGATGTCCTGTTAATGGCTCTCTACTTTTCTACTTTTGCAATTGTGAATCATTCATTTCACAGATTGTAAGCAGAATTAAGACTGGTGTTTACTGGGCCAATCCATGGCATTGGGCTGGATCCAGACTTAAGTAAGTGCTTGAAATTAGTTACTCCTGGGCTAAACCATGTTGATTGCAGGGGAAGTCAAGTTAATTGTATTCTTTTGCATGCAGGGATATATCTTTGAATTGCTTACTGCACACAGATACTGACCAGCGTTACTATCACACTGTTATTTAGACTTGGGATAGGAAACATCACCTCTCAACTCTTATACTGTTTGCAACAGATGGAATATGACTCCCCCTGCAATCACCATGGTTTAGTCCAGAAGTAACTAATTTCAAGCACTTACTTAAGTCTGGATCCAGCCCTATGTGTCAGCACATTCATAAAAAGGAGGTTTAGTTCACAATATAGTTCTATTGGGTTAAGCTCACCTGCCCAGCGTCAAAGCACCTCCTGTAGGTGAGTCCCTATCCATCTGATATATGTGTATTCAGGAGGCCCAGCAATCAACATGGTTTAGCCCAGGAGTACTGTAACTAATTTCAAGCACTTACTTAAGTCTGGATCCAGCCCAATGTTGTATATGGGAGACCTTCATAAAACAGAATATTTTGTGTTTATCAGTTGCAGTAATTGCCAAATAAATCCTTTTTCATCATTCCAAATATAAAAAAGCCAAAGAGTTTAATTTATTTTTTACAGCTCCTTTATGTAAAGACATAAAAGCAAGGAAAATAATGTCTATTTTCTCACAGTAATCTCAAATAAAACTAGTTTCTGTAAATACTCAGACTAAAAAACCTGCCAGAAATCCTTAATAATTTCTAATTTTGTTTTCTCGGCTGATTGTCAATGTTTTTATTCAGCGCTCAGTAATGTACTGTATGGAGGTGGTTAATCTGCTGTCTGAAATTCAATCAGGGACTGCGTCTACTGTATTCTCCCAAGGCATCAGCATTTTGATAGGTAGATTCTTTTCATCATTCCCCATTCGTCTGTTTTATAGACTTCGGCAATGCATTTAGCGACAATTAAGGCACACAACAAGCTTTTATCCGGAATCTCCCATGTGAAGAAATTATTTCTTTTTTTTTAAAACTAACTTAACTAGTGGTGTTTACTATGAGGCAATTAAAGATGTAGCTATATCTATAAACTGACTGGGGAGAGTCTAAATATTGATGAAATTAGATTAATCAACTTTATTCTGCAGCCAGAGGCAAAGTATGCTGGTAATTCAATACTTGTCATGCATTCTTCAAGGTGATCTGTGTACTGTAATAAGATGTACGTGAGGGTTAAGGCAGAATTAAATTAGGTGTATTGTTGTCTTCTCCTGCAAATTGGTAGAATACACATTTATTTCAGTCAACGCTGTTTTTTTTCATTCTTAATTTAAATTTTGCATTATAAAAAGTAACAACAAATTATGTAGGGGACAATACATTGCCTAGAAGGATGTAGACGGCATTCAGGACATTGACGAAGTCAAGAAAATCTCGCCAATTTTCCCTGGCGCTAGCTGAAAAGACGATAACAACTTTTTTTTGTTTTAATAAGGAAAGAACTAAGGACTGTATTCACACCTAAGAAGCTGATGCTTCTTAGGTGCGTATTACTCCGTACGGAGCCACTGCACATACTGACTATGCAATTTGCGTAGGGGGTTCAGTTCAGATATTAATTATGTACGGTCTTTAAAGACCGCATGTAGTTTTGAAGGTAAGAGGGGGTGTACCGGGGGTTAAAGTGGGTGGAGGGAGGAATGTTAATTAGGCTTGGAGGGAGGGAGGGCTGGGGAATCTACATGCGTATTTTCCCTCCTTAAGAGGGAATCTGGCCCCAAGTTATCAAGGATGACAATGTCAATTGGATAAAGAATTGTGATCATCCATAAAGTAAAGAGAAGGGCTCTGATTTTCAAATAGGGTTGGAAGGGGACTTACGAAAGTCCCTTGTGTATGTCCTCTTGACATGTAACGCATGCGCGCGTCATAAGTTACGTATCATAGGTTCTTTCGTACAGAACTTTGTTCTGTATGGAAGAACTTCTGTAGAAGGGGCCGGCCTAAACCTAGCCTTGCAGGCGGGGTTAGTGACAGGGGCGTGTCCTCTCTTCCATGCTTACTTACAGTGTTCCGTGCAAACGCATGTCGCGCAGAGCTCTGAATCTGGTCCACGGAGTGGAAAATAAGGAAAGGGTTGTGTGTGTCTGCTGACCTAAAATCGAGGGAGGGAAAAGTCCAAACGCTGGACAAAGGCTTAAAAGCTTCAAAGAGGGTTAAGAAAGGTAGCAAGGGCTAAATTCAGGGGGGTTCCTTAAAGTGCATTTGTGGGATCATGCAGGACCGCATTCAGAATTGGTGGGCACCGGGACACACCAGTGAAGCACCGCCCCCTATGTGATGTCATCGTTGACATCACGTAGGCGGGGCCCCGCACACCGGCCCTGTAATAATGGCGGATCCCCATCAGCTGCGGGCCCGGGACAGTAGTACCGATGGCAACCCTGGGGCTATGTCACTGCAAAATCAAGATAGTTGTCTGGGAGGTGACAGGGAAGTTCAATTTCCTCTTACTGTATGTACAGACTATCAGACCTCTGTATGTATGAAGGTCTGGATCAAGTCCACAGTGACGGCCTCTTACTCAGGATGGAGAGAGGGTGAGATTCATATTTTAGATAATGGATCCATCTGTCAGTTGTTCTACCACAGTCTAGATTACATTTATTTCCTTTTGACACTAACAGAACATCCCCTGAACTGGTCAGTTATTACAAAGAACTCCAACGTTCTTATATGCCCTTAACAGCTAATAACCCTGTGCCAGTATATTGCCAGTAATTAGCTTGTGCTGTTAATCTTTGCTCTCTCCCTATGTATAGATTGTGGTTTTGCTTGTGGTAAACAGCTGCATTCTTTCTTACAGCGAACAACATTTGCTTCTACGGAGAATGTAGCTACTACTGCTCCACAGAACATGCCCTCTGCGGGAAGCCAGATCAGATAGAGGGCTCCATGGCCGCCTTCCTCCCAGACCTGTCTCTAGCAAAAAGGAAAACGTGGAGGAATCCATGGAGACGGTCATACCATAAGCGCAAAAAAGCAGAGTAAGATTCATTCCTTTATTACATGTCTCCGGAATGCAGGAATATAAATATAGCATTAGTTGGGTTCTTCTTCCATATAGATGTACATTTCATTTCCTGAGAAGTGATTTAGTTTTGGTAGCCATAAAATGATGGGGCCTTCCTTTTATGTGCCTTATGAGTGACACAATTATGTCACACATTGATGTCATCTGTTTACATGATGATGTGACAGTGATGTCTCTATTCACGTGAATGTCACACAGTGATCCCCTCTAGTAACATGATAATGTCATACAGTGATGTCCTCTAGTCACATGATGATGTCACACAGCAATCTCATCTAGTCATATAATGATGTCACACAGTGATCTCCTCTAGTCACATGATGATGTAACACAGTGATGTCCTCTAGTCACATGATGATGTCACACAGCAATCTCATCTAGTCACATAATAATGTCACACAGTGATCTCCTTTAGTCACATAATGATGTAACACAGTGATGTCCTCTAGTCACATAATGATGTCACACAGTGATCTCCTCTAGTAACATGATAATGTCATACAGTGACGTCCTCTAGTCACATGATGATGTCACACAGCAATCTCATCTAGTCACATAATAATGTCACACAGTGATCTCCTTTAGTCACATAATGATGTCACACAGTGATGTCCTCTAGTCACATAATGATGTCACACAGTGATCTCCTCTAGTAACATGATAATGTCATACAGTGACGTCCTCTAGTCACATGATGATGTCACACAGCAATCTCATCTAGTCACATAATAATGTCACACAGTGATCTCCTTTAGTCACATAATGATGTAACACAGTGATGTCCTCTAGTCACATAATGATGTCACACAGTGATCTCCTCTAGTAACATGATAATGTCATACAGTGACGTCCTCTAGTCACATGATGATGTCACACAGCAATCTCATCTAGTCACATAATAATGTCACACAGTGATCTCCTTTAGTCACATAATGATGTAACACAGTGATGTCCTCTAGTCACATAATGATGTCACACAGTGATCTCCTCTAGTAACATGATAATGTCATACAGTGACGTCCTCTAGTCACATGATGATGTCACACAGCAATCTCATCTAGTCACATAATAATGTCACACAGTGATCTCCTTTAGTCACATAATGATGTAACACAGTGATGTCCTCTAGTCACATAATGATGTCACACAGTGATCTCCTCTAGTAACATGATAATGTCATACAGTGACGTCCTCTAGTCACATGATGATGTCACACAGCAATCTCATCTAGTCACATAATAATGTCACACAGTGATCTCCTTTAGTCACATAATGATGTAACACAGTGATGTCCTCTAGTCACATAATGATGTCACACAGTGATCTCCTCTAGTAACATGATAATGTCATACAGTGACGTCCTCTAGTCACATGATGATGTCACACAGCAATCTCATCTAGTCACATAATAATGTCACACAGTGATCTCCTTTAGTCACATAATGATGTAACACAGTGATGTCCTCTAGTCACATAATGATGTCACACAGTGATCTCCTCTAGTAACATGATAATGTCATACAGTGACGTCCTCTAGTCACATGATGATGTCACACAGCAATCTCATCTAGTCACATAATAATGTCACACAGTGATCTCCTTTAGTCACATAATGATGTAACACAGTGATGTCCTCTAGTCACATAATGATGTCACACAGTGATCTCCTCTAGTAACATGATAATGTCATACAGTGACGTCCTCTAGTCACATGATGATGTCACACAGCAATCTCATCTAGTCACATAATAATGTCACACAGTGATCTCCTTTAGTCACATAATGATGTAACACAGTGATGTCCTCTAGTCACATAATGATGTCACACAGTGATCTCCTCTAGTAACATGATAATGTCATACAGTGACGTCCTCTAGTCACATGATGATGTCACACAGCAATCTCATCTAGTCACATAATAATGTCACACAGTGATCTCCTTTAGTCACATAATGATGTAACACAGTGATGTCCTCTAGTCACATAATGATGTCACACAGTGATCTCCTCTAGTAACATGATAATGTCATACAGTGACGTCCTCTAGTCACATGATGATGTCACACAGCAATCTCATCTAGTCACATAATAATGTCACACAGTGATCTCCTTTAGTCACATAATGATGTAACACAGTGATGTCCTCTAGTCACATAATGATGTCACACAGTGATCTCCTCTAGTAACATGATAATGTCATACAGTGACGTCCTCTAGTCACATGATGATGTCACACAGCAATCTCATCTAGTCACATAATAATGTCACACAGTGATCTCCTTTAGTCACATAATGATGTAACACAGTGATGTCCTCTAGTCACATAATGATGTCACACAGTGATCTCCTCTAGTAACATGATAATGTCATACAGTGACGTCCTCTAGTCACATGATGATGTCACACAGCAATCTCATCTAGTCACATAATAATGTCACACAGTGATCTCCTTTAGTCACATAATGATGTAACACAGTGATGTCCTCTAGTCACATAATGATGTCACACAGTGATCTCCTCTAGTAACATGATAATGTCATACAGTGACGTCCTCTAGTCACATGATGATGTCACACAGCAATCTCATCTAGTCACATAATAATGTCACACAGTGATCTCCTTTAGTCACATAATGATGTAACACAGTGATGTCCTCTAGTCACATAATGATGTCACACAGTGATCTCCTCTAGTAACATGATAATGTCATACAGTGACGTCCTCTAGTCACATGATGATGTCACACAGCAATCTCATCTAGTCACATAATAATGTCACACAGTGATCTCCTTTAGTCACATAATGATGTAACACAGTGATGTCCTCTAGTCACATAATGATGTCACACAGTGATCTCCTCTAGTAACATGATAATGTCATACAGTGACGTCCTCTAGTCACATGATGATGTCACACAGCAATCTCATCTAGTCACATAATAATGTCACACAGTGATCTCCTTTAGTCACATAATGATGTAACACAGTGATGTCCTCTAGTCACATAATGATGTCACACAGTGATCTCCTCTAGTAACATGATAATGTCATACAGTGACGTCCTCTAGTCACATGATGATGTCACACAGCAATCTCATCTAGTCACATAATAATGTCACACAGTGATCTCCTTTAGTCACATAATGATGTAACACAGTGATGTCCTCTAGTCACATAATGATGTCACACAGTGATCTCCTCTAGTAACATGATAATGTCATACAGTGACGTCCTCTAGTCACATGATGATGTCACACAGCAATCTCATCTAGTCACATAATAATGTCACACAGTGATCTCCTTTAGTCACATAATGATGTAACACAGTGATGTCCTCTAGTCACATAATGATGTCACACAGTGATCTCCTCTAGTAACATGATAATGTCATACAGTGACGTCCTCTAGTCACATGATGATGTCACACAGCAATCTCATCTAGTCACATAATAATGTCACACAGTGATCTCCTTTAGTCACATAATGATGTAACACAGTGATGTCCTCTAGTCACATAATGATGTCACACAGTGATCTCCTCTAGTAACATGATAATGTCATACAGTGACGTCCTCTAGTCACATGATGATGTCACACAGCAATCTCATCTAGTCACATAATAATGTCACACAGTGATCTCCTTTAGTCACATAATGATGTAACACAGTGATGTCCTCTAGTCACATAATGATGTCACACAGTGATCTCCTCTAGTAACATGATAATGTCATACAGTGACGTCCTCTAGTCACATGATGATGTCACACAGCAATCTCATCTAGTCACATAATAATGTCACACAGTGATCTCCTTTAGTCACATAATGATGTAACACAGTGATGTCCTCTAGTCACATAATGATGTCACACAGTGATCTCCTCTAGTAACATGATAATGTCATACAGTGACGTCCTCTAGTCACATGATGATGTCACACAGCAATCTCATCTAGTCACATAATAATGTCACACAGTGATCTCCTTTAGTCACATAATGATGTAACACAGTGATGTCCTCTAGTCACATAATGATGTCACACAGTGATCTCCTCTAGTAACATGATAATGTCATACAGTGACGTCCTCTAGTCACATGATGATGTCACACAGCAATCTCATCTAGTCACATAATAATGTCACACAGTGATCTCCTTTAGTCACATAATGATGTAACACAGTGATGTCCTCTAGTCACATAATGATGTCACACAGTGATCTCCTCTAGTAACATGATAATGTCATACAGTGACGTCCTCTAGTCACATGATGATGTCACACAGCAATCTCATCTAGTCACATAATAATGTCACACAGTGATCTCCTTTAGTCACATAATGATGTAACACAGTGATGTCCTCTAGTCACATAATGATGTCACACAGTGATCTCCTCTAGTAACATGATAATGTCATACAGTGACGTCCTCTAGTCACATGATGATGTCACACAGCAATCTCATCTAGTCACATAATAATGTCACACAGTGATCTCCTTTAGTCACATAATGATGTAACACAGTGATGTCCTCTAGTCACATAATGATGTCACACAGTGATCTCCTCTAGTAACATGATAATGTCATACAGTGACGTCCTCTAGTCACATGATGATGTCACACAGCAATCTCATCTAGTCACATAATAATGTCACACAGTGATCTCCTTTAGTCACATAATGAGCAACCGATCAGATTCTAGCTGACATTTTTCTAGTATGTAATAGAAAAGTGAGAGCTAGAATCTGATTGGTTGCTATGGGAAACATCTCCACTTTTTCTTTCCCGCGGCTTAGTAAATCTGGCCTCTGGATTGTTCTGCTACATTCAGAGAGATTGGCTAGTGGGCCACCAGTTTTATATCTTTGCAATACACTTTCAGGGCTCTGTCTTATTGGAGAAAGCTTTGTTCCGAATGGGGCAGAAATTGTGATATAGGGCCTGATCCAGACCTACGCTAGTGTGTGTAGCGTATTATCACCGAACGTACCACCGATGCACGGCAATAGGCACTCCCCTTGCTCGTACCTAGTTTAGCATCCATACACCCGCCGAACCCTACCCTAACTTTTCCCTGTGTTCGTACATATTTTCGTAGCGACGCGCTGTTCGTAGCGGCCTAAGCACGCCCATACTGTACAATTTAAATAACTCCCCCCGCCTACATTCCTTAACTCCAGCGTCCGTACTAACTTCGTACTATAAACACGCCCCGTCGTCGGAAAATACGCAAACAATACGGACACCCGAATCGCCGCTACGAAAAGGTGCGACCGGAAGTTGTCACTATGCACATGCGCAGTGCGTTTTTTCTGCCGTTTTTTCGCTTACGATCAGCGTACGTTCGCATGCGAGCATAGGTCTGGATCAGACCCATAGCCATTAATTCCTGCCCTGCATAACAGAGAATGGGTACTGTGCACACCTGTCCTTTATTGCAATGTTAAGCAGAGGTTAGGAGGTTGTGGTAGAGTACTTCCTAGTCCTATAAGAGTGCTGGAAATTTGGCTACCTGGCCACACCCTTTTTAAAGCATGACCACGCCCATCGCCCATCTATGGAGAAATGTGTTTTGATTGGTTTCTGTGTTGATATGCGTTCCTTACATCACACAATGGATGGCAGGTAAAATACTAATGCAGTATTATGTGCAGCGCTGCAGTATAGTACTTGAATTCACACATGAAATAAACCTGTTATTTGTATAGTGCAGTCCAGAAACGTAGGTCCGTGCTGGCAGGATTAACGAGGAGCATCTGTCTGACTACAGCTTATTTTCATCATTTGCTGAGATGAAGATGTGGCTCTTTTGTATTTCTGGTGTGTAGTTTCCCCGTTGTGTCTCTTTTTGGTCACTGAAGGCAGAACCTAAATAAGAGGACATGCAGCACAGTCCTTTGTACTGTAAATGTCACCGCTCTTAATAAAGCCATCTCACACTAGGGGCTTGCTATGCAGAATGACATATAAAAGGTCTTCTCATGTAGTTGACAGATCTGCAATGATGAGTTCAGTGCAGTGTATCTCATTAGCAGAGATTCAGGCGCAGTAGTCCCGGAGGCTAGGCCCACATAATGCAACATCCATGTAGTGTATGCTGCCTGGTGCAGAAATATTGCGTCTCTGATACTGCACTGAGGATCTAGTAACCCTTTCATGACTGGTTTGGGTGTTATTTCTCTCCTCAGCTCTGTCCATGTTTTCTCTTCCACTCTGTTCATTCTCTTCACTCTGTCTGTCACTGCACTCTCCTCTGCTCTGTCCATTCTTACTCCTCAGCTCTGTCACTGCACTCTCCTCCGCTCTGTCCATTCTTACTCCTCAGCTCTGTCACTGCACTCTCCTCCGCTCTGTCCATTCTTTCTCCTCAGCTCTGTCGCTGCTCTCTCCTCCAATCTATCCATTCTCTTCCCTCCAATGTCCATTTTCTTCCCTTCGCTCTGCCACTACACTCTCCTCCGCTCTGTCCAGTCTTACTCCTCAGCTCTGTCGCTGCTCTCTCCTCCACTCTGTCCATTCTCTTCCCTCCAATGACCATTCTCTTCGCTCCGCTCTGCCACTACACTCTCCTCTGCTCTGTCCATTCTTTCTCCTCAGCTCTGTCGCTGCTCTCTCCTCCACTCTGTCCATTCTCTCTCCTCTGCTCTGTCACTGCACTCACCTCCACACTACCCATTCTCTCTCCTCCACTCTATCCATTCTCTCTCCTCCGTTCTGTCACTGCACTCACCTCCACACTGCCCATTCTCTATCCTCCGCTCTGTCCATTCTCTCTCCTCCGCTCTGTCACTGCACTCACCTGCACAATGCCCATTCTGTCTCCTCTGCTCTGTCCATGCTGTACTCTGCTCTGTCACTGCTCTGCCCTGGAAAAATGCCAATCAGTTAACCCTTTTGGCACTCTAAATGTCGATCTCACATACCCCATCTAGTACACAATTTGGGTTAGGCATAGGCAACCTGTGACACTCTAGATGTTAGAAACTACAAGTCCCATCATGCTTTGCCATGAATTAACTATATCTATGCAGTTGGAGAATGCTGGCTTTTATAGTTTCACAACACGTGGGGTACTACAGTTTCTTGATGGCCACTTATTGTATACCTTACTTGCTCCTGAATATCACCATCCCCCTTGTAGGTCTCAAGTAGGATGGTTTAATATAGTAAAATCTCTCAATTTTTTTTTTTTAAAGATGTTTTAATATTTCTGTTCAGCTTTACTGATTACATGTATACATGTAGCATCTTATGTGCAAAGTTAACTACACAAATATACAGTTGTAATATATGGTAATAAGTAACTAGTTCTAACTAATTATAAACAAAATACACAGTCAGAAGTAAGCTGTCTCCTGTGGACAATGATTCATAGCCAGCAGGAAGGAGTGGGAAACCTGACTAAACCATTCAACTGCAATCTGCCAAAGACAAACAGATGTATTCAAAACAGAGGAAATAATAATTCCTTGTGCGTTGGATGATATGAATGATAAATAAATGGGTGTGGCCTCATAGATAGGCTTATTTTTGGATGTCTTTATTTTATACTACAGAGCAGTAAAGGTGCTATGTAAGAGCTGGTAAAATAATAACATAACGATAAATAAAACAAACTTTTAAAATCTAAACCACCAAGTAACTATAGCCACATAACTATATAGAAAGCATTTAGCATATTTCTAGTGTTTCTTGTATTACTGTGGGTGTTAGATTGTATTTGGAAGACTTCCTGCTTACGTATTATGGTGTCATCTGTATACACTACACTTAGGCAGTGATGTTGTTTAGAATGTTGGAAGCTATGTGCACTCTAATCATGTTTTATCTGCTGTTTAGGTGGGAAGTGGATTTTGACTACTGTGAAGAGGTCAAGCAGACTCCACCATATGACAGCGGCACACGGTTACTCGATGTCATCGACATGACGGTATTCGACTTTTTAATGGGTAAGAAAAATATTTTGTGAGAAAAAAAGCAACACTTTCCCATTGGCCATAACCTGTTACACATTTAAAATTATTTTGAACTGGTCTTAGTATAGGTTTATTTTGTTTCCATTGTACTGGTTTATAGGGAAAAAAATAGCAGGTTATTCCCGGTAAATAGCAGGATTGGGAGGGCTTAATAACACACTGTGCCTCAACCATAATAGCCAACTCTATCAGGATCATCCAGGAGATATTGAGAAAATGATGATTCCCCCTGACTCCCAGGAGTAAGTCACATTGGGCCTGATCCAGACCTGCGCTCGTGTGCATTTCTACTTACTGCGCATGCGCGGGACAGATGAGTCTGAGCGTATGGGCCTTGAACGTACCACCTTCGTAACTACGGTCGAGGGGGCGTGTCTGGCATACGATTTTCGTAAATACGCACCGAGGGCGGGGTGAGGCATTTAAATCATATAGTACGCCCTCACCTAGAATACTGTGTTCAGTTCTGGAGGCCATATCTCCAGAAAGACATAAATACGTTAGAGACTGTGCAAAGAAGAGCAACTAAAATGGTCCATGGCCTTTGTAACAAATCATACCAAGAAAGGCTAGAGGAACTAAACATGTATAGCGCAGAGAAGGGAAGGGAGAGGGGGGACATGATAGCAGCTTTCAAATACATCAAGGGTTGTGACCAGCTAGAGGAGGGTACCATTATTCAAAAGAAAAGGTGTAATAGAACACAAGGGCATGAATACAAACTGGAGGGTGGTAGATTCAAAGGAAATGTGCGGAAAAATTACTTCACTGAAAGGGTGATAGATAAATGGAATATTCTCCCATCTGAGGTGGTTGAGGCCAATACAGTAGAGCAATTTAAACATGCTTGGGATAAATATAAGGGTATCCTAAATTGTAAACCAAATTGAGGGTAAATAGGGTCTAGGGTCAGTATAGGTTTGAATAAACAAATGGGAAGACTAGATGGGCCATGTGGCTCTTATCTGCCGTCACTTTCTATGTTTCTATGTATGTTTCTATACAGTATGGGCGCGCTAAGCATTGTAACTGCGCAAGGAGCTTACAGCCGCCCGCGGCTACGATCAGAAAAGTTAGGGTAGGGTTTGCTGGGAGGAAGACACCAAGAGTAAGTATGAACAAGGGGAGTGCCTATGGGAGAGCATCGGAGGTACGCTGGCGTAAATACGCTACGCACATGAGCGTTTCATGGGCGTAGGTCTGGATCAGGCCCATTGAGAGAAGAGGCATAGAGCAAGGTTCTCAATCCCATCCTCAAGTACCACTAACAGCGCATGTTTTCCAGGTCCCCTTATCAGGCCTGGCAACAGAAATCTTGAGGGAAACCTGGTACACTCATGTATTTGGGGGCCCCCAGCCCTTCTCAATAGTGTTTTGCAGGGGTCCCTCTGAACCTTGGGGCCTGTCACAGCTGTCCCTCCCTGTCACTGGGCCTGCTCCTTGTTGGAACTAAGGTGTGCTCATTACTGACTGACACATGTGAAAAGGTCCACAGGTGTCACTCATCATGGGGTAGATACAGACCTGAGTGGTTGTTACATTAGAATGCGTAGCATATTTACACTAGCGCAATTTCCATGCACTCCCCTCGCTTGTAGTACTTTACCCAAACCCTACGTTAACGTTCCATAGCGTAACTACTGACGTACGTAATGGCTTTACATATGTGACGGCCTAACCCGGCCCACACTGTCCAATTTAAATGCCTCCCTCCGCATCCAAAGCGTAATTACGGGTGTCGTATTGAAGTCCCCGCCCCTTCCTTCGTATTTAAGCTGATGGTACATACGTTAGGATTTACGTGGCGTAACATCTGCCACGCACATGCGCAGTAAATACAAATAGCGATTTGACGTCATCGGCTGCCGCAAATATGCAAGCGTGCTTAGCTCAGGATCTGGCCCCACTTGTGAATATAAGGAGACCTGGAAAACATGCGCTGCTAGTGCTACTTGAGGTATAGAGGCTTTGGTTCATTGGTTAATTTTCAATACAGCCACCTGTCCTCAACAAAAAATTGCCTCCAAGCATTATAATTTGAGTGCAGTGAAGCAGCTGCACAACCATACTGAGGGCTGTCATTGGTGATTTTCTACACTAGCATTTCATGGAATCTATTGTTTCTAAACAGGCCGGGGCAAGGACATCCCTCTGTGCTGTGTGGTGTGGTATCGCAGTAGCACTGAGGTCAAACAATGGAAGGGGTGTAGTGACTTAGGGCCTGATCCAGCGCTACGACCGCAAGCGAGCGTACGACGAGCGTATGCGAAAATTCGGCAAAAAATTCGCAATGCGCATGCCCAGTATGACAGCTTCCGGTCGCCCGAGCGTCATGAGCGAATAGCGGGCGTATTGTTAGCGTATTTTTCGCTCGCGGGGCGTGCGTTTTTTACGATGGTCGGCTGGGCGCCCGTTTTACTACAGGGAGGCGGGGATAGCCATTTAAATTGTACAGTATGGGCGTGCTAAGGCCGTACGCTCAGCGTATTTTGTGCGAATTTTCGTACGCCCGACGGTCGTACCCAGTGTAGGGTATAGGCGTCGTATGCAGGTACTTTACTATGGGAGTGTTAGGGGCGTGCATGTTGATACGCCCAAGCGAACGTTCGCATTCGCCCGTCGTGCGAATTTTCGTAGCGCTGGATCAGGCCCTTAGGGTCTTAAAATGTGTAATTAATCTTTTTCTTAATTTTGTGCATGATGACACATAAGTTATTCATTATTAATAATCTCTCTTTTTACACTAGAAATCAAAAAACAGGTCACTTCCTGTGTCTTAAGCTAACCAAACATATTATGCAAATCAGCTATCGCTTCTCAAATATTAATCACTTATTTATCTCCTTACTAACCCACTGAATGTACAGGGCTACACACAGCCATTCATCTCTGCTGTAGTAGCAAATGTAATATAAACTTTATTAGATGTACAGTGTTTCCACATTTTTCATATCTAGTCCATTGTCACAGACAGTTTAATTCTCTTTTTATTGGAATTTATATGGCCTCTTTTTACCCACAACTACTTCACAATAGTTCTGTTGTTGAATTTATCGCGTGCTTAGTTTCAGTCTGTAACTGTGAATGGGACTTTACTGCGTCTGCCAAAAATGCATAGTGTTAAAATAACATCAATGAGATTTTCGCCTCTGATTCTTGCTGTCCTTACAGAAGTTATGGAGCACATCATCACTGCACTTTTTATTACTCTCTGGGAAGACTGGAGTTTATTACATTTAAATGTGGAAACACAGAGGAGGCCTATGACATAGGCGGTATAGGCGGCCGCCTAGGGCCCCGCGCCTACACCCCAGCACCAACCGCCGCTGACCACATCTGTACTGGCCACTGTAGTCACATACACAGTGCCCAGACCGCTGCATCCAGGCACTGTGTATGTGTTGCTATGGCACAACAGCTCCGTCTTCACCGTGAAAACGGTGCTATGTTGCCATAGCAACACATACACAGTGCTTGGACGCAGCGGTCCGGGCACTGTGTATGTGATTACAGTGTCCGGGAAGTAAAGGCCCCGCATGGGGCTGCGGCAGCCAGTACAGAGCCACCGGGATGATGAACCTCTACTTCACACATGCAAGCCTGGCGGCCGCCTAGGACCCCCATAGCCTTGGGCCGCCCCTGTGGAAACATTTTTCAATTAAAAATTTTTTTTTTTCAAAGACGAAGGGGTAGATCCAGATCTAAGTTGTTTTTACGTTCGTTGGCGTAGTGTATTTACGCTATCGTAAGTATCCCCCTGGGTACTCCACTCGCTCGTATGTACTTTACTCATTTTACGTTTGCCAAACCCTACCGTAACTTTTCAAAGCGCAAATACTGACGTACGTAATGGGTTGACGAACATAACGGCCTAACCTGGCCCATACTGTACAATTTAAATACCTCCCTCCGCCTACACAGTGTAATTGCGTGTGTCGTATGGAAGACATGCCCTCGTGTTCGTATTTACGCTGAAGTTACGTGCGATCAGAGTTACGTAGCGTAACATCTGCCGGGTGCATGCGCAGTACATGCAAATTGCCGATTTTACGTCAGCGGCTACCGTACGTAGCTCTGGATCTGGCCCAGACTGTCTCACCCTCTATTAACATATTTGACCTTGTTGGGAAACAGGTGGATGTATTTTGAGATTTAGGTTATTTAGGGGTCTTGGATCTCGTCCACTGGAAACCAACCAATATACAAAAGTAAACCCTTAATGCTAGATATACTAAACTACAGAAAAGGAAAAGTGGAGATGTTACACATAGCAACCAATCAGATTCTAGCTGACATTCTCTAGTATGTAATAGGAAAGTGAGAGCTAGAATCTGATTGGTTGCTATGGGTAACATTTCCCCTTTTCCTGTTCCTCAGTTTGTAAATCTAGATTTTACAATCTATAAATTCCTCTTCAGTCTAAAAGGACAGTTTGAATTTAGTCTTTTTGTAAATTCTTTATTTATTAAAGTACAAGGTAACTGATCTGTATAGCAAGTACTGCACAATTCTGAATAGCACAAACATATATGGTTACAGAAGAGGAGCAACGTTAATTCACATAAACAGTAGTATCAATAGAACAGAAAACAGTCATCCTCAAATATCCTGTTGGGGTGCTTTAAATAGCTTGTGAATGAATAAGTTTAGGGGGAATCAGTCACCGAGGGTGCAGGGGGGTTGTGCATGTGTGTGTGTATGTACGTGGGGGGTTACACCCACAAGACAATATTTGTCTTTATCAAATTTATCTCAGCTGCTATTAGAACATAGAAATACATATCATAGCTTAACAAAAGTGGAAAACACAGAAAAATAAGATGTCTTGCTGGACCAGGCCCTGAGTTTTTTGCTCTTTGCGAACAGTAAATGAACGTATTTTGGGAGTGCACACAATAAAAACAGACCTAAAACAAGTGCTCAGCACCCCAGCCAGGATTACCTGGGCCAGGACCTCTTTATATTCTAGCACTACAGTTGGCCATACAAGAGGGGCATATAATGAACTGGGGGAAATACTGAGAACTGTCACTATAATGTAGCAGTAGTATACAACAGAAACTGTTACATATTGTGAGATATGTATATATCGAGAATGTTCATACTTTAGAACTAATTTAATAAAACCAGATCAATTAATTCAAACAAAATAGCTGATCACCACAAATGAGGCTCAACAACTTACTGCTAACACTGTCAAATCTCCCAGCTGCAGTATAAAATTGGCAATGATTAGTTCTGCCATACATGGTATACCCCAAAGGCTGTGCAGAATTCATATACTGATATCACTGACCCAGTGGAACCGCATGGGTCATATGTGCCAGTCAGCCATGTATTAGATTCACCTACAGCTGCCATTTACTAAGAGCTTCTCCTTATTATACAATAA
>WWET01001824.1:98511-116998 GCA_011038615.1 Limnodynastes dumerilii | reverse complement strand
ACAGCAAATGAGCCATAAAGAGTTTAATCCATGTACACATCAATCAAACCAGAAAAGTGACTTAATGCATTTGATCTTTTGATGAGATGATGGCTTGCTTCAATTGGCTTTTTTAAATCTGCTGATGGATAAAAATAAATCACCAGGTTAGTTTTGGTTGAGAAATTAAGGCAAGAAGAGTGAAGCAAATGAACCTGTTTATTCTAATAAAATATTGACAGCTTCAAAATTCAGTTGTCTTCAAACTTCTCAGATTGTGGCCACTTTTGCTTACTGCGCCACCACAAGGACATAAGAGGAATGACATCTTACATCTTTCATCAGAGGGACTGGGTTATTCTGGCACATGGTTGATGCTTCCTAGTTAATGTACAATATAGGCATTGCCTCTTGATGTGTACCATAGCTCCCAACTCTCACTACTTTGGCAGGACTGTTGTGATTCACGTTCTATAAAAGGGGTGGAGTTTTGCCCACATATGTCCATTTGTGTGCAGAGTGCAAGTAGAACTGGGAGGAGTTTGGGCAGAACTGGGATGTGTCCCATTATTCTCCCGCTTTCAAGATTTTAATGTGTCTGTTATTAAACAAATAAGCTCTTATTTCTGTATTTGAAACCTGTAATTAAGACAAATTGTACAGAATGACATGAGAAAACTATAGAAAGCCACAATTTTCCAGCATCACGGGTCAGTTAATTTTTTCCATTTAGATCTATTTCATTTTTTCCGGTTTATATTGTTCCAACACTCAGCTACCCTTGGGTGTCAATGACATTCATGCAATTATCCAACATCACAAGCATGGAAGTAAATGGCAACCTTTCATCTGTTCCCTAGAAGACCACACTACTGGCGAGCCACTGAAAAAGATTAGCTAGAGTCCCAATTATATTAAAAAGAAGAATTTCCCATAAGGGCGGGCTGCAGCAGGAGAAAGACGAGAGTGTACGGAGGTCATTCTAAAAAGCTGACGAATCAAACAGATGTAAAATCTATATGTCTCACAATATAAAGTGATTTTCCACCTTTTATGCTGAATGGTTTAAAATATTGTATTTGTCTTGAATAGTTAATGAATATTGATTGTAATAGTGGTTCCTGGGAAATGTGAAGGCTTCTAACCAATAAAATATTGCAATAAATATAAGAAGCTTTTGAATTTTAGTATATATCAGGGGAGTCCAAACATTGGGGTAGATTGCCGTACGTTTATTTGCGTAGCGTATTTTCGTGTGCGTATATTCTATACACTCCCCTAGTAACACCCCTTGAATGTATGTATTTTGGCAAGATACGCTTTCCAAACCCTACCTTAACTTTTGCTAATGTAACCGCAGTGATCCGCACACGTACGTATGGGCAACACGTATTTACGCAGCTAAGCACGCCCATACTGTACACTTTAAATACAAACCCCCGCCTACTTAACGTATTTCAAACGTACCCCGCCGACTGAGCGTATTTCAAACGTATTTTGGACTCACGTAAAATCGGCACGCCCACACGTAAGTATTTACGTGACACATACATGAATGGCCCATACGTTCACAATTACGCTTACGCTTAATGTGCGTATTTTCTATGGTGCGCATGTGCAGTACTTACCAAAAGGCGATTTAAGTCTCCGCCACGTGAAAATTCACTCACAAGCGTTGTTCTGGAAGGTAGGTAGTGCTGGGGAAGGGGATTTTAAATATAATGGCCCAGATCGTGAACAACATCCGCTAGCATGTTTATGCTCGCCGGAAACGCAAAACTGCTATTTTGTAGGTACTGCGCATGTGCACGGCAGATATTACGACCCGTAACTCTGAATGTACGTAACATACTAGTATCAACAGCGTCACTACGGTTGAAGGGGCGTGACAACCATACGACAATTACGCTTCAGAGGCGGGGTGAGGCATTTAAATCGTACAGTATGGGCGTGCTTAGACGCGTGAGCACGTGCAGCCATTATAGCCGACAGGAGTGAAATGTTAAGGTAGGATTTGGAAAGCGTAAAATGGCAAAAGTGCGTATGACCAATGGGAGTGTATAGTAATTACGATAGCGTAAAAATGCTACGTTAAAACATAAAGGGAACGTAGGTCTGGATCTACCCCAATATCTTTTTCTGCACCTCACATTTGACATGATGATGCAACACAGTAATGCCCCAGTTAATGGGATTATGCCACAAACAGCAGAACCACCTGCAAAGCTCTCAATATTTAGGGCTAGGTCTACTAAACGTCTAAAAAAATGGAGATGATGCCCATAGCAACAAGTCAGATTCTAGCTGACATTCTTTGGTGTGTAATAGGAAAGTGAGAGCTAGAATCTGATTGGTTGCTATAGGCAACATCTCCTTTTTTTATCCTTTAGATAAGTTTAGTAAATCTAGCCCTTAGAATCTCGAAAGTGGGAAAAGATAAGCACCGCCCTGTTTCCACCCTACCTCCACCCAGTTCCTTCCAAAATTAGCCATATTTGGTCAAAACTCCACCCATTACCAAGTAAACCCCACCCCTTTCCCATACCATACATCTATATGGTTTAATTTTATTTCTACATATGGTGCAGACAGGGCCGCCATCAGAAGTTGTGGGGCCCGGGACACATCTGCGGGGCCACGACCCTATATGATATCATCAGTGATATGGGACCTACGTTAACAGCTGAGCTGTGCACAGGGATATTTTTCCCTGGACAATAACCCGCTAGCGGGCCCTATCAGCTCCGGACCCGGGACACTAGCCCCCTGATGACGGCCCTGGTGGCCCTCGGTGCACATATGACATTCTTTGTGATGAAAAATACAGATTGCACAAAGATAATTTACCTGGCCCATATGCTATAACAATTATCGGTCACAGCAAGAATTGACCCAATCAATGGGGTGATTTTCAGCTTAAGAAAAGGTCCTGATGTTGGTGCTGTTCATCTTCCCTGCTGTGAGGTTCTTTATCAGCCAGGAATGGATGGGCTGCTGTGATTGGCAGGAGGCCCAGACAGCTGATTGGCTGGCTGTCAGGTCAGTGGAGATCAAACCCCCATGCTCTCAACCTGCATTGATCCTCACAAGCAATGGAATCCGAGCCAGAACAAGTCAGTAGTGTGTGACACCTTCATTGTCCAGTAATGATCGCTCAGCATCCACAACTCCATGAATCCCAGAAGGCAGAAATACAGAGCTGGAAAACCCAAAGATGGGGAAACTCCCACCATGAGGTGGCGCTGTGATTATTTGGAATTCCCACACACTATACAAGTGTTGTCGTAGGAACGCAGATCCATGCCGCCCTGTTTGCCTTATTGGCTTGGCAAATCCCGCCCCTGTTGCTGGGATTTGCTTTGAGTAAAGACAAACACGGCCCTGTCGGACAGATCTCCATGAGGTCAGATCTGTTGTGTAACATCGGGTGCACGTAGATGTTATAAGAAATGGGACTTACCCAAGAGGCTTGCACATGTCCCCTTGCGTTACTATCGTTTTAGGACTGTTTTATCTATATTACTTAAAATATCTTGTCTACACACTACAGCATTTATTGGTTCAGTACCCCAATAATTGGATGATCAGGCCAATAACCGCTTTAGTGTGTGGCCAGCTTCACAATTTATGGCAAGCTTCAAGCAATGTTGTAAATCACTCACAAAGTACTTATAGCCCTGATGCTGTTGCATAGTTTCATAAATCAGAATATAAGCAGTGGAAACTTTTGTCATTTTGGTTTTATTTTTGAAAAACTCATAGCGCTGCTCACATCAAGTCATTATTTTGAACTTGAAATAACAACATTTCATCAGACTGAGAAGCAAGTGATATGTTGTGACAAGTGAAGCTATTCACCCCTTTAGAGCTGTGACTGATAGCAATGAGCTGTATCTTCTGATACGTGCATTCACGGGAACTGACAGGAAGGCCGCGGAATTAGGAGGATTCATTCAAATATTCTTTTCAATAAAATCGTGAGGATACTGGACGCAAACCATGCTTTATCTGCATCCCAATGGATAGAAACGTTTTCTTTTTATTAAGGATGTAAAAAAAAAATTAACAATCACAATGTTATAGATCATAATGGATCATTTAATTGTATTATGGGTCTGATCAAGACTTGGGGCCAGATTTACTAAGCTGCAGGTTTGGAAAAGTGGAGACTTTGCCCATATGCCATAGCAACCAATCAAGTTCTATGTCTCAATTTACAATTACATGCTAGAGAATGTCAGCTAGAATCTGATTAGTTGCTATGGGCAACATCTCCAATATTCCAAAACCACAGCTTAGTAAATCTGGCCACTGGACACTTACATGACCTTGGCCAGAACCCTACCTTAACTGCATCCAAACACAGATCTGCGTGGAACACAATCCAGGTACAAACATAACTGTTGTTGTGGACAGGGGCAGAAGTACACTAATTCGGGGCCCGACATCAAGGAGACGGGTACCTTGTTGCATGTTTCTTCCTGAAATCCCCTATAGTGAAGATCTGGTCAGTAGCTTCAAGTGTATTTAATATAATACCCATTGATCCAATTATATTGTTTTCCTCTTCTGAAAATCAGCTTTATGAAAAATGATTGCGCTGTAATGATGAAAAAACACACAATGGCTGAAGGTTTATGAATGTATTTAAAGAGGATGAAAAATAGGTGATGAAAGCTAAACACTAAATGATTTTACCTAAAATGACTTTGAAAGGTCTCAGCAGCAAACAGTTATATTTCTATACCAATCAATAGTAGAGAAACGAAAAAGAGCATTTAGCCCCATCAATCTCTGTCCCAAGCCTAATCATTTGTACTGGTGCAGGGGAGGGAAAATCGAAGGCTGCGTAATGCTATCTAAACTTATTTCTGGAAATCAGGTAATAGTCATTTGATTCTGTGTGATTTATTATCTAATCACTCTGCTGAAGGAAGTACATTCATCTGTTATTTTTATAGGTAAGACATTATGCAAAGCTGTTATTTTACTTGGTAAGATAATGAAGATCTTACAGGAGCTGGGACTTCATCAATGCTAATATGACATTATGTGACCATCCGAACAGGGAATTTATGAGACTCGTGAAATGGAAGTTGACGTTTCTTTTTTATGGCTCTGATTCATTTTGCATTTGTGGCTAACGCGTTTATATACAGCTCTGGTAGCCAGTCACAAAAGTACTGAGCTGTCATTGGTCGACTGCAATAGATTAGTATATGTGCATAAAACCCATTTTGCTTTGAAAGGGAGAGAGAGAAGAAATATAAAGCAAACTGTTCTTTACTTTGTACTTTCTATGTAAGCAGTGGAATGTAAAAGCCAGGCACTGGATACCTCCATTACTTCTCCTAACAGTGTTCACCTATTCTCTCCCAACTAAAGGAAAACTGAGCGCTGCATAGGTGTGGGGGACCATAAACAACCATAAACAACTGATTGAGCCTCACCCCATATCAGTCAACATGTGGTTAATGTTTTTTCTAGAACACAAGCACAGGGTAGGTGGGGATTGGTTGTGGCTGGTAGGGCTGGGTTAGGTCAGGTGACAAAGATTATAAATTGAATACTTCTGACAAAAATTTCCCTCTCTTTTGAAATTTGTTTCCCTCCCTCCCATATGTGATAGGATGTATATCAGTAACATGTCAAATTCTCTTTTCAGACGGGGCATAAGTTGGTGGTAGAGGTGGTGGTGTAACACACCACCTCAGAAACGGTGCAGAAAACGTGGGGAGAAATATCTGTTAACAAATGCACACTCTTCTACTGATGCTAGGTCGCCTGTCTCGTGGCAGGGTCCTGGTCTGCCTCCTCCAAGATGAGGTGTGGGCTTTGAAGAGGTGGAGCCGGGGCATCTGGTTGGATGGTTGGGACATCTTCATCGATGACCACGGTTGTTGCTTCCTGAGGTGACATCCCACCTGCTATACCCTAAATTTTATAGCCAATTCAGATGAGCCAATTTATAAACCTATGTCCCCTTTTAAACCCATTTCAGTTGCCCGTGTCTTTATTTCCGTTTGAATGTTGAATGATGTGGGGGGAAAAGGTTTCAATCGTTGATCATTTAAAGATAGTCCTTGCTTTAAGCCAGACATGGAGCTCAGCAGGACCACAACAAAGCAACATAACTACAGTAAGGGAGGACATGGGTAGAAGTTGACCAACTAGAGCACATAGCAAAGAGATTGAGCGCATGTCTATATAAAGGAGACTAGCACCACGGCTGTGGTTGCCGGCAGCCGAATGGTCTGCACATCCCCAGACAGCTGGCAGCTTAGACACTGATGCAGTAGTCCTAAATCTTAAGTACTTGAGCCACCACATCAACTGCTAAGATAGTCCTGTCCAACCTGTGTGTTGTGAAACTACAACTACCAGCATACTTTAACTGCATAGGCATAGCTGATACCTGACAAAGCATGCTGGGAGTCGTAGTTTCACAACACCTGTTGGACCGGCCTTCTGTACTGAGTGATGTTTGTGCGTCCTTTGCAGAAAGTCTGTTTGTGGCCTTGCAAGTAGGTGATTGCCAAAATCAAAGGGGAACTGGACCAGCCCAGGAGGAACCCAATCTCCACAGCCTTTTGCAGTCAAACCCCCTTCAATCACTGTAGTTGTGCCACTTATTTAATCATTGTGACTTTCATGTCCCCAGCAATCCGATGATATCCTTGTAGATCACACTGAATGGTGATATCTTTAGAGAGGGTTCTCACAAACTCAAAGTCTCAGAATTAGTTCTCACACATAGACCAGATTGTCCATGTACAGACTGGTGAAAATCTAGTAGCTGAAAGAAGAGATATTTGCACCCCTCACATTATACATGGTTCCCTGTTTTCTGCTGTTAATCTGCTCTAACGCAACAACAATTTTCTTATTCTTCAGATACTGTTGATTAATATAACTGCAGTATTATACAATACAATTCATTTTTTAATATAAATATAATTTTTTTTTAGGCTATTAAAATCAATGGTCAATGTGAATGATGACAATAATGACATGGAGGAATGATGTTGTTTTAGGTAACTCAGGACTGATTGAGCATAGTATATCTTTACACTGCCTCTGATTCAGCACTTTTATTTTTATTTGGTAAGAAAAGACTGCAATTATTATTACACATCAATCTCCCATTTCTAGCAAGACTTTCAACAACAATCTCCTCAGATCTTATCATATGGGACCAGAAACCTACAGATTATACTATATTTAAACATCTGCTAGGAAGCTAAAAATACTCATAGCGTATAATTTCTACCATACACTCTGTTAGTTCCATTATAAAAATATCACTATAAATATATACATAAGTTTCAAAAAATCTCCTAATTTTCCTATAACATATACAGCTTTATTTTTCATGTCTATCGTCCGTGCTTATTCAAACCTTAACTGCAATCTTTCTCTCTCTTGTGGTATCTTCCTGTCTTTATTCAATCACATGCCAATCACTCTAATTCTGAAAAACAAACCTATGACCCCCAACTGTCCTTCACATTACTATATACCTCCCAACATTTGAGAATTGGAAAGAGGGACACAATTTTACAGCCTTGTAGAGAGAGTGTGCCTTGCACCGCCCAAAGTGCAGGTCTAGTGCCTGCACCTCCATATGTCTCTCCCCCGTTTATTTGTTTAGCCTCAATGGGGTAGATCCAGAACGACGTTTGCCGTACGTTTATTTGTGTAGCGTATTTTCGTGCGCGTAAATTCTTTACACTCCCCTTGGCACACCCCTTGAACGTACGTATTTTGTCAAGATACGCTTTCCAAACCCTACCTTAACTTTTTCCAACGTAACCGCAGTCATACGCACACGTACGTATGGGCTAGTTGAATTTACGCAACTAAGCACACCCATACTGTACACCTTAAATACAACCCCCGCCTACTTCACATATTTCAGACGTATTTTGGACGCACGTAAAATTGGCACGCCCACACGTAAGTATTTACGTGACACATACGTGAATGGCACATACGTTCACCATTACGCTAGGCTATTGAGCGTATTTTCTATGGTGCGCATGCGCAGTACTCACAAATACGCGATTTTATGTCTCTGCCATGCGTAAATTCGCTCCGAAGCGTTGTTCTGGATCAGGCCCAATGTCTGTCTCATTATTAGTCCATCCTCTGTGTTTGACCCTTTATCATTTATTCTCTTACCTTTAAGGTCTTCTCCCTTCCTTCGTTGTGTTCTCTCTCTTGGGCCTGATTCAGACTTAAGAAGGAGCTTGAAATTGAGAGAGGAAAGTTACTCCTGTGCTAAACCATGTTGATTTCAGGGGGAGTCAAGTTAGTTGTATTTTTTTAAATGTGGGGATATATCTTTAAATTGCTTACTGCACACAGATACTGACCAGCTTTACTGTCACACTGTTATTTAGACTTGGACTAGGGAATGCCACTTCTCAACTGTTTGTAGATGAAATGTGACTCCCCTGCAATCAACATGGCTTAGCCCAGGAGTAACTTTCCTCTCTTATGTTCAGTCTCTGAATCAGGTCCTCTGTTTCTTCCACAGTGTCTCTCCCGGTCCCATGGTGCAGCAGTACTGGTAATACAGGGCTCCTACGGGCCCTATAGGACCAAATCTGTTTTCTAGAATATAACAGATTTGGTCCTACTTATCTCTACTGTTGTGTAAAAAGCCCTGCCGCATATACAGTGGCACAGGCTCAAAAGAGAAAGGAAAAAAAGAAAAAAAAAACAACTTTGTCCTGAGTGACCGACACAAGTTGTAAAGTAGTCTCCTGAAAGCAGGACTGTCTTGCTGGAATCGGGACCATTAAGAAGTATGTTACTGCCCCATTTCCCAGCATCCCATGCCCCTCAAACTGCTTGAGGGACTTGCCCACACCCACCTCACTAACTTTCTTTCCTTACACAATCTTCTAGATCCTCTTTAGTCAGACCTTTGTTCCCAACACTCCACCGAAAACTGCACTGACCAAGGTGGTCAAGGATTTAATCACCGCTAATGCTAAAGGTGTCACGTCTGGCGGCAGACGCCACTGTACTTACCGGACCAGGAGCCGTCTGTCAGCGGCTCTCTCACGTCATGCCCGCTCTCCAGCCCTCTAGAGGTGCCACTTCCAATGCTAAAGTTAAGGTAGCCTTCAGCCGGCATAAGCGAGTGTTAATACACTGGGACAAGGGGGAGTGTTGGGGGAGTGCATAGATGGTACGCTGAGCATTATTTCCTGCAGCATTTCCTGCACCTCTATTACCAGCCTGCCTGCTCTCCAGCAGTCCGCTGTCCAGTCCAGTCTCTGGAGCAATCCAGTCCAGCCTGCCTGTGCTAATTCAGTCCAGCCTGCCTGTGCTAATTCAGTCCAGCCTGCCTGTGCTAATCCAGTCCAGCCTGCCTGTGCTTATCCAGTCCAACCTGCCTGTGCTAATCCAGTCCAACCTGCCTGTGCTAATCTAGTCCAGCCTTGTTCTTATGTGCAAGCATCAGCTCCGACCTCCCAGCTTCCTCTACACACCCCTCGGAAAACGTGACTAATTCAGATTCTACCAAGACGGTGACAAAAGGTCTACTTTACTCTCCTCTAATTGTCCTGGACCTTTCTGCTGCTTTGATGCTGGTGACCACTCTTTTCGCATACAAATGTTTCAATCCCTGGGTATTCAGGACCAGTTGCAGTCCTCGCATAGAATTAGGGATTTCCGAAATAGGGACATCCAAAAGTTCCGATTGGCACACTCACCCATTCCTTTTCAGAAACACCGTCGCCACTGCCGCAGGACTCACACCACAGGAAAGGTGAGTAACCTCTCCTGGGTTAGGGTCAGTAAACGGAGAAGGGAGGTTTAGGGTCAGGCTGCAGGAAAGGGAGGGTTAGGGTCAGGCTGCAGGAGAGGGAGGGTTAGGGTCAGGCTGCAGGAGAGGGAGGGTTAGGGTCAGGCTGCAGGAGAAAGAGGGTTAGGGTTAGGCTGTGGGAGATGGTGGGTTAGGGTCAGGCTGTGGGGAATCGAGGGTTAGGGTCAAGCTGTGGGGAAGGGAGGGTTAGGGTCAGGCAATCGAAATCCCAGTCAGTTCGAAACTGGCTGGGAGAAAAGGGCCCTATCGAAATAGGGTAGGAAAGGAAAAGGAAAATAGTTTTTTAAGCCGATCTTACGCTTGCGCCCAGCGTGTTACCCTATTGCCGTATTACCCCTTTTTTTAAACTAATAAACATGAGGACAGATTACCTATGCTATAAGTGAAAAATGTTGGTGTCGTGGTCTGGGTTGTTGGCTGGGCCCAAGTACCAATCCTGCACATAGGCCCATGCATATCTTACAACACGAGAGTCTGGTAACATTTGTAACATACATAAATCAAATGCTATCAAGTATTAACGTATAAATTGATCTGAGCAACTTCCATTTTGTGTGTATACTGTTTGGGAGCAGCAGCTGAGAGGGGGTGTTGTTCCACAGCAGCTATTTTGGAGGCTTTATGGGGTGTCTCCTGAGGTAAATTAACTCCCACTTTAAAAACATATATATATGACCCAGCATTGGGACTCTCATTGTTAGAGTTAGCAACGTGAAGGCACAAGGGCCTCCATGGTCCAAGCATCAGGGCCTTGACGGTGGCTGGTGGCTTATCATATATTAGCAAATGTGTGTAACGGACATGTCTGCATTTTAGTCTACAGATAGAATGGTATAGTCTGTTGCTGGGGCATTTTCTCTCCTTTGTTTCTGTTGCTACCAAGTACTACTGCTTTCTTTACCCTTACTGGGTGACAAAAAAGAAGTTGAGCATTGTTATCAAAGTCTGTTTGATAGAACGTTTGTTCTGTAATATAGGACGACGCTGAACCATTTACTGACTTACAGACAGCCTGTTAAATAAATAAATAAAAAGTTCTATGCAGCACAAAGCTAAACGCACAGCATAAACCACCTAGCCGACTAATCTAATGGGATTAAGCAGCATTGGCAGGAATAAAAGGCTCACTTTAAAAATGCATTAGCGGGGCTCTCGTCTGCTGTCGGGTTCATATATAATTGACAAGAACATATCTCTGAAGAAGATATTAATTTTTGAAGCCGTGAACACGTACCGCATAGTATTTTAAAACAAACATGAAACTCACAATGAATGTTTCATCATTGGCTTTAAAAGGGAAATGTTTTTAAATCCGCAGACAAGAAGCTACCGTAGGATCATATTAATCTGTTGGGTAAGCGAGAAATTTAAATCCAGGTAATGCTGGTCCAGAAGACAGGCTGGAAAAATAATCTCTCTTTGTGTAATGAAGCCTATTTCCAGCATATTCCAGCAAGGAATGGTATAAAGAGAGCTTATGTGCATTTGGTTATAGCATATGACTGATCTATTTGCCGCTTTAGGAAATAAATAATAATGGGCATTTGAAAGAAAATTGTTTAATTTATGACTCCAATGGAGCATTTTCATGCATTATCAATTTATTATTGCAATATATATTGATTTAACAAATTACTACTATTCAGAATTTACATTTTGCTTTCAGAGCAATATTATTATTCTTCAATGCTTAACCTACTGTTTCAATATAAGGTTAAGAAGTTGGGTTTTAACTATGATCAGGTTGCTCCATCTAGAGGTCAAATACAAAACTGCAAGTCTTCTTTTTTTATTGTGACAAAATTGAGTTATTAAATTTATCATGCAATTAAGAAGAAATCAGCAGCTATATATATAAATATGTAAATATTGCCTATTTCAATTTTTTTTATTTTGAAGGTTTTTTGACAAGTTAAAGTTATAACTATGATATATAGATACAGAGCAGGTGTTAGGTCTCTGGGAAAAGTTTGTGTTGACACACAGATTTTCTTAAGCCTGTAAGTTAAATAGATATACTATAATAATTTCCAATAAAACACTTACCACTTACCTTTTCTCTTCACCTGATTGCGTCTCCTTGTCTTCTCCAATAGCTTATTTTCTGCTAATTCATGTTCCACTGTGTCAGGTTTCACTTTTACTGTCCACCATTAGACAGGGTTATAAAACAAAATACAAGAAACTTCAAATGCACAGTAGTATCCCAGTATTTATAATGCACAGTAGTATCCCAGTATTTATAATGCACAGTAGTATCCCAGTATTTATAATGCACAGTAGTATCCCAGTATTTATAATGCACAGTAGTATCCCAGTATTTATAATGCACAGTAGTATCCCAGTATTTATAATGCACAGTAGTATCCCAGTATTTATAATGCACAGTAGTATCCCAGTATTTATAATGCACAGTAGTATCCCAGTATTTATAATGCACAGTAGTATCCCAGTATTTATAATGCACAGTAGTATCCCAGTATTTATAATGCACAGTAGTATCCCAGTATTTATAATGCACAGTAGTATCCCAGTATTTATAATGCACAGTAGTATCCCAGTATTTATAATGCACAGTAGTATCCCAGTATTTATAATGCACAGTAGTATCCCAGTATTTATAATGCACAGTAGTATCCCAGTATTTATAATGCACAGTAGTATCCCAGTATTTATAATGCACAGTAGTATCCCAGTATTTATAATGCACAGTAGTATCCCAGTATTTATAATGCACAGTAGTATCCCAGTATTTATAATGCACAGTAGTATCCCAGTATTTATAATGCACAGTAGTATCCCAGTATTTATAATGCACAGTAGTATCCCAGTATTTATAATGCACAGTAGTATCCCAGTATTTATAATGCACAGTAGTATCCCAGTATTTATAATGCACAGTAGTATCCCAGTATTTATAATGCACAGTAGTATCCCAGTATTTATAATGCACAGTAGTATCCCAGTATTTATAATGCACAGTAGTATCCCAGTATTTATAATGCACAGTAGTATCCCAGTATTTATAATGCACAGTAGTATCCCAGTATTTATAATGCACAGTAGTATCCCAGTATTTATAATGCACAGTAGTATCCCAGTATTTATAATGCACAGTAGTATCCCAGTATTTATAATGCACAGTAGTATCCCAGTATTTATAATGCACAGTAGTATCCCAGTATTTATAATGCACAGTAGTATCCCAGTATTTATAATGCACAGTAGTATCCCAGTATTTATAATGCACAGTAGTATCCCAGTATTTATAATGCACAGTAGTATCCCAGTATTTATAATGCACAGTAGTATCCCAGTATTTATAATGCACAGTAGTATCCCAGTATTTATAATGCACAGTAGTATCCCAGTATTTATAATGCACAGTAGTATCCCAGTATTTATAATGCACAGTAGTATCCCAGTATTTATAATGCACAGTAGTATCCCAGTATTTATAATGCACAGTAGTATCCCAGTATTTATAATGCACAGTAGTATCCCAGTATTTATAATGCACAGTAGTATCCCAGTATTTATAATGCACAGTAGTATCCCAGTATTTATAATGCACAGTAGTATCCCAGTATTTATAATGCACAGTAGTATCCCAGTATTTATAATGCACAGTAGTATCCCAGTATTTATAATGCACAGTAGTATCCCAGTATTTATAATGCACAGTAGTATCCCAGTATTTATAATGCACAGTAGTATCCCAGTATTTATAATGCACAGTAGTATCCCAGTATTTATAATGCACAGTAGTATCCCAGTATTTATAATGCACAGTAGTATCCCAGTATTTATAATGCACAGTAGTATCCCAGTATTTATAATGCACAGTAGTATCCCAGTATTTATAATGCACAGTAGTATCCCAGTATTTATAATGCACAGTAGTATCCCAGTATTTATAATGCACAGTAGTGTCCCAGTATTTATAATGCACAGTAGTGTCCCAGTATTTATAATGCACAGTAGTGTCCCAGTATTTATAATGCACAGTAGTGTCCCAGTATTTATAATGCACAGTAGTGTCCCAGTATTTATAATGCACAGTAGTGTCCCAGTATTTATAATGCACAGTAGTGTCCCAGTATTTATAATGCACAGTAGTGTCCCAGTATTTATAATGCACAGTAGTGTCCCAGTATTTATAATGCACAGTAGTGTCCCAGTATTTATAATGCACAGTAGTGTCCCAGTATTTATAATGCACAGTAGTGTCCCAGTATTTATAATGCACAGTAGTGTCCCAGTATTTATAATGCACAGTAGTGTCCCAGTATTTATAATGCACAGTAGTGTCCCAGTATTTATAATGCACAGTAGTGTCCCAGTATTTATAATGCACAGTAGTGTCCCAGTATTTATAATGCACAGTAGTGTCCCAGTATTTATAATGCACAGTAGTGTCCCAGTATTTATAATGCACAGTAGTGTCCCAGTATTTATAATGCACAGTAGTGTCCCAGTATTTATAATGCACAGTAGTGTCCCAGTATTTATAATGCACAGTAGTGTCCCAGTATTTATAATGCACAGTAGTGTACCAGTATTTATAATGCACTATTTTTGACGGCCCTGAGTGTCCCAGTTTAGGGCCAGGCTGCAAGGAGGAGAAGGAAGGTAATGGAAGGGGAGGGTTAGGGTAAGGATTAGGATAAGGGTTGGGGTTACATAAATAATCACCATTTGCCGCTGTATCTTTGTTCTTTGGAGGATTCTCCTTGACGAGGCAGAAGCAATCGATTTCACAGCCAATTTGGAACTGGCTGGTATTACACAGCTGTTTTTTTCTATCTGGAGACCTACACCCACGGCTTCTACACAGTGATTTCCCACTGCCATTGCGGCACCAGAAAAGAAGGATCCTGTAAAACTGGGCACTGGAATATAAAATGGGCACTACCTCACTCCCCCGTCATTCACTAATGCAGGTCCAAGATACCCACCAAAATCACCTTGGTGGAGCCTCCCAAGACCTGAGCCCCTTCCCCTGCACCCAGGCCACACACAGAGCTCCTGTGTCAGCTGTTCATAATTACATAGATTGACCCCAGACCCGTCATTGGCTGCTGTAGGTCATGGCCTCACCCCAAATCTCCTGTGATTGGTGCAATCAGTCTGGTGTCTGCACATTACCCGTCTTTCATGCACCTGTTTATATTAAAATATAAATATAAATTGATTTGTGCAACCACCATTTTGTGTAATTCTGTTTGAAAGCAGTCTGGGATGATCAGCTGACAGGGGGTGTTGGTCCACAGAAGCTATTTTAAAGGCTTTACGGGGGAGCCTCTATGTGAGTTTAACTATCAATTAAAAACACATGATATATAATTAATAGAGAGACTGCCACTGTTTGAGTTAGGACCACCACAGTAGAAAGGATTAACATGCTTCCGAGCTGTCCCGATTCGACCTGGACAGTCCCGATTTCGGGTGATTGTTTAGCTGTCCCGTCCGCTTTTAAATGGTCCCAGTAAGGGTTATTTTTTTCAATTCTTAATTTTTATATTCCCCTGCTGCCGTGCAAAAGGGGTGTGGTTTAATGTTATGGGCAGAGTTTAGGTGGGACCATGGTGGAGTTTTTGGAATTTTGGGAGGTACTGTATGCCTTAATAGATAAGACCAAGCATCATATAGATGTGAGGCACCATAAAAGACTGATAGAGACCTTACTCACAATAAACAACCTCATTTGATTTGAGCTTCTAGAAAAGTCTACAATGTTTTCGTTATGATTGGTTAAGAATAGCTGGAGGGTGTGGTTAGGTCAGGTGACAAAGATTATATAATGTCTGTGAAGGGGTGGGGCTTTACCTCTCTGAAGTGTCGTTTTCTCTCCTTCCCTCCCCATTGGTTAGGATACATTATAACATGTTTTCTTCCTTTTCAGAAGAACGAGAGAACGAGAATTCGGTGTCAGAATTCTTGTTCTCTCAATAATTGTGGCAGTGCCCAAAGGGTATAAATATACCCCAATGACAGTACACCTGTATATTTATTTTTGGGGCCATCTTATGGGCATTTTTTTTTTTTTTTTTACAAGGCCACACCCCTGATTAAAAGCTTACAAGACTGGACCCCCTTCAGAGCAGGTAAGTATGTTTATTTATTTTTGGGGCCATCTTATGGCCATTTTTTTAATATTTTTAATTTAAGAGGCACATGTGGCAATTTTTATTATTTATAGTATGTGGGCACTGTATGATTTTTTTTTAAAGAAGGGGACAGGAATATGGCATTTTTGTTAGTTATTTAGATTTTGAAGGGGCACATGTCGCTATAATTTTTTTTTTTTTATGTGGGCATTGTACTTTTTTTTTTAAAGAAAGGGATGGGGTATTGGCAGTATTTTATTATTTTACATTATAGGGTGGCACGTGGACGTTTACCAATTTTTTTTTTTTCGAGGGCACAGTATATTTTTTTTTTGGTAAAAGGAATGGGCATGTAACGCTTTTTGGTGCAGGGCATGCTGCCGATAGTAGTACTATTAGCGCAAGCATGCCTTGTCATTCATGGGAATGCTTGCACTTGTAGTTCGACTAGCGGCAGCATGCCCTGTCGGCCCGTTCTTTCTTTATTTTCATCGCTTGCGGGTTGCGGCGGAGGGGGTGGTGGGGGAAGGGGTTGATTTTGTGGGGTTTTTTTACTAATTAGTTTTTCTTTTTTTCAGCTCCGGTGAGCTGCACCTACATTTACACTATCTCAGAGATGGTGTAAGCATAAGGCTTATTAAGCAGCCCCAATGTCCCAAATCAAAGTCTATTTAAAGTCCACAGATGAAAAGGGCCGCCGAACTCCCGCTTGATTGGAGCGATTTCAATCCTCTGCTGATATTCGCTTCTCCATTGGTCTTTGTCTTCAGATGGTCTCCCATTGGTCCTGGACATCCCTTTGTTCTTCTCCTTGGGGGGTCGAAGTAACTTCCTTCACACATTCATACAAAATATTAAGCTAACCTATGCATTGCGCTAGCTACTGCCGCAGACATGCGGTCTTAACAGCATCTAGCTAACAATATTTGTCATAATTTAAGCTACCCTACGATACTAAACATGGCATACATCGAACGTTCATTCGCTGCTCGGCGATCTTTCCTTGATTACTCCGTCTATAGAGAAAATACGCAGTTTTAGTAAACAGAAACATTTTTACACATTAAGTGGTTACAAGCTCTGTATGTTTTTATGTATGTGAATATGAGTTATGTGAGGATATCGTCGAATACCAAGAAAGCCCGCGAAAGCGTGAACGCGCACACGAACGAACGCGTATGCGCGTACGTTCGCTAGCGTGCGTATTTTCGCACTCTTTTTGAGGTCCTTTGTTCTCTCGCTATACAATGAATGACATAGATATTAAGCTATTATTTTCTGTTTCGACACTAGCGGCAGCAAGCCCTGTCAGACCTGATTCAGAGTTTTCCGCAAAATATTTAAATATTATATATTATGTGGAAAGCCAATGACAAAAGCTCCTCTCTCATACTGTAAATTTAGTTATTTAATATTATTGGAATTTTATTCTCTAATGACACATTTCTATATTTTGTCACTATCTATAATTGAAATTATTTGTGGGTCACTTTTAATTTATTCAACAGTTTATAATATTTAAAGAGTCTCATTTTACCAAAGTGACCCTGAGTAAGAATGCATTTCCATAATGCCCCTTTTTCTCTTTGTGTGTAGACTACATTTTAAAGATTCGACTCGACTAGCTAATTAATTCACAAATCACTCAAGATTAGTCCTAGACAACTGGCTAATAATAATGCCCTCAGGACAGTCACAGTTCATTGAATGTAATGGAGCCAATCAGGAAGTGTCAATAACTGTGACAAGTTTATAGCCTATTAAAAGGAGCCCAGTACCTCGGATATCCATTCCTTCTAGATTGTGCTAGAGAAAATGACTCTGAATGTTTTCTTTGGCTATTGAGGCTACTGTCCAGGCTACTGTGTGCCTTCTGCATATGCAACTTAATTGTGTTTGTTACACCCAAAACCAAGACAAATCGTTTTCTGCACTCAAATCAATGATATCATTTAGGCACACAAGCAACACCTCAAGACAACATGCCATTAGGTTAATTGGTGGTTAACAAAATTAACCCTAGTGTATGTGTGTGGTAGGGAGTGTGGGCTCCAGGGGGGTGACTAAGTGTTAAGTGTTCTCTGTAAAATAAGCGGAAGGTGGTGGGTTCACCACTAGATGGGCCAAGTGGTTCTTATCTGCCGTCATATTCTATGAAAATGTGCAAATGGACACCTCAGTCAAAAACATTTAAAGGACCAAAGACCCCATAGGGCTGAAGGCAACAAGATTGGCAGCAGGGACTCACTTAACAACAGTCAGTAAGGGGTTAAGTGTTAATTTGAGATTGGCTTAGAATAGTGGGCGGTGGGCGGTCAGGGGGTGAATATAAGGAGAAGCTGATAGGAGGAGCTTCCTCTTGGGTTAGATATTTTCCCTTCCTCCCTCCCTTATACCCCGTTCACACTGAGCCAAAAACCCGGGATATTGCAGAGGCAAGCCCAAAAATCCCGGGTCGAGGCTCAGTGTGAACGGTTGCACCTGCCGCGACCCGGGTTGAGAGACCCGGGAATCAGACACGGGTTTTAACAAGGGTTATTCCCGTGTCTGACCCGTG
>WWET01001824.1:84334-95618 GCA_011038615.1 Limnodynastes dumerilii | reverse complement strand
GCCACGTTGCACCACAGACTGTCCAGGAGTTGGTGGATGCTTTAGTCCAGGGAGGAGAGGAGATCCCTCGGGAGACCATCCGCCACCTCATCAGGAGCATGCCCAGGCGCAGGGAGGTCATACAGGCACGTGGAGGCCACACACACTACTGAGCCTCATTTTGACTTAAGGACATTAACGTTGCACCACAGACTGTCCAGGAGTTGGCGGATGCTTTAGTCCAGGTCTGGGAGGAGATCCCTCAGGAGACCATCCGCCACCTCATCAGGAGCATGCCCAGGCGTTGTAGGGAGGTCATACAGGCACGTGGAGGCCACACACACTACTGAGCCTCATTTTGACTTGTTTTAAGGACATTACATCAAAGTTGGATCAGCCTGTAGTGTGTTTTTCCACTTTAATTTTGAGTGTGACTCCAAATCCAATAAATTCGATTTCCATTGATAATTTTTGTGTGATTTTGTTGTCAGCACATTCAACTATGTAAAGAACAAAGTATTTAATAAGAATATTTCATTCATTCAGATTTAGGATGTGCTATTTTAGTGTTCCCTTTATTTTTTTGAGCAGTGTATATATATATTCTAGAAGGCTTCATATACCTCTCTTTCCCCTGGGTGTGGGGCTCCGGTCCGAACGGCATATTTTCGAATCGGCCGTTTCCTCGCCAGCCAGTTGCGAACTGTCTCGATAGCAATCGATCCACAGAGCTCCAAAAGCTCTGTGATGAAAAATAGTCCCCCACTCCTTTCCCTAATTCTAACCCTAACCCTCCCCTCTCACTACCCTAACCCTAACCCTCCCTCCCCCCCCCCCCCCTAGCCTGACCCTAACCCTCCCTTCCCTGCAGCCTCACCCTAAGCCTCCCCTCCCCCCAGCCTGACCCTAACTCTCCCTCCCCTGCAGCCTGACCCTAACCTTCCCTCCCCTGCAGCCTGACCTTAACCCTCGCTCCCCTGCAGCCTGACCCTAACCCTCCATGTAACCACTTTCCCCCACCAAAAATATATATATTTTAAAGATGGATTGCCATGGTTAGTTACTGGTTAAAGCAAGATTCCTATGGTGACTTTGATTGTATTTAAGTAGTTTTCCTCATATCTTACCAGCACCTCCTCTAGATTAACCAGGGTTGCCGACTTTTGCCAGGTTTCCTCCGGGAGATCCCAGAGGGAAGCTAGCAATGCATGCAGGGGGCGGTGCTTAATGACGCGATTTATGCAAATCACGTCATTAAGCCCTGTCCCCTGCATCATACTTACCCTGTTTTAGCTTAAATAGGCATCGGGACGGGGCTTGATGGTGCAAATTGATGACTTTGTCTGTGTGCGTGTTATAGAATTTAGGACCCGATTCAGAGATTTAAAATAAGAAAGGAAAGTTACTCCTGGGCAAAACAATGTTGATTTAAGGGAGAGTCAAGTTAATTGTAGTCTCCTAAAAACATAACTTTCCCTAAATACAGAACTTCAATTTAAGATTAAGGGCTGGATCCAGTGGTGGGATTCAGCCGGTTCTGTCCGGTTCTGCAGAACCGATACCTAATGCTAGGTATGGTTCTGCGAACCGGTTGCTAATGAGCACCGCTATAAACAGTGGCGCTCATTAGCAACTGATTCGCAGAACCATACCTAGCATAGGTATTGGTTCTGCAGAGATCCCGCCATCACCAGCCTCCTCCCCGGCCTCCTCTGCTTATCAATGACTCCAGGTCACGCGACGTCATTCAGAGCCTGTGTCCCGCCGCAGATGAGAAGGACAGCGCCTGAGAGCAGCGGGACAAGGTAAGTGGAACGGGTGGACAACTACTGGGGAATGATGGAGGAACTGGACACATGCTGAGGGGACTGGGCATATGGTGAGGGATACTGGGGGGCACTGGACACATGATGGGGGTTGCTGGGGAACTAGCCATATGAAGAGAGATACTGGGGGGCACTGGACACATAATGGGGGTTGCTAGGAGAACTGGGCATATGAAGAGGGATACTGGGGAACTGGCCACATGTTGAGGAATACTGGGGGGACTGGACACATGATGGGGGATACTGCAGAACTGGACACATGATGAGGGATACTGGGGAACTGGACACATGATGAGGGTACTGGGGGGACTGGACACATGATGGGGGATACTGCAGAACTGGACACATGACAAGGGATACTGGGGAACTGGACACATGATGAGGGTACTGGGGGGATTGGACACATGATGGTGGATGCTGGGAGAAGTGGACATATTAAGAGGGATACTGGAGGACTGGATACAAGATGAGGTTGTTGGGGGAACTGTACATATGATGAGGGATACTGGGGGGACTGGACACATGATGGGGGATGCTGGGGGGACAGGACATATGAAGAGGTATACTGGGGAACTGGACATATGATGAGGGATACTGGGGGGACTGGACACATGATGGGGGATGCTATCTGGACACCCATATGATGAGGGATACTAGTGAGCTAGCCATATGAAGAGGGATACTGGGGGGACTGGACACATGATGGTGGATGCTGGGGGAACTGGACATATGATGAGGGATACTGGGAAGACTGGACACATGATTCAGTAACAGTTTGTCAGGTGATATTTCTTATTTTTTGACTATTATTTTAAAACTCTTTCTTAAAACATAATATAGTCTTGTGTACCTCTTTTATTGCTCTTATTTAAGTATTAAATGCATGAATTATTAAACTACATTTTGTTATATCTTTTGATATATTGAAAATGGTCATTAGGACATAGAACTTGTTGTTAATTTATTTGAATCCCACCACTGGCTGAATCCATACTTAAGGAAGAGCTTCAAATTAATACCCCGTTCACCGGGTCAGGGCTCAGTGTGAACAGGCTGCAACCCGGGACATTTGCAGGCAGGGGCGGCCCTTTAAATGATTAAACATACTGACAGATCAGATCTGCAGATTAACACATCTGTAACAGATCATCTGTCATGTCCACACCTTAGAAGATAATTGTTCAGAGTGCTTTGGTGATTATGCCTGAGTGTATGGACCACCTTACTTGTGCACTCCTCTTCATTAAAACCCCTTTCACATTGCACCAAAAAAGAAATTGCTTGTGGCAAACCCCAACAACCTGGTTCAAGGCACAGGTGAAAAGCACGGTTATTCCTGGGTCCTACCCAGGTAGCCACCCGTCAGTGTGAAAGGTGAGACCCAGATTTTTTTTTAACTCGGGTCTCACCGAAGGAAAGTCATTGGAGGGGATTAGGGACATAAGTCATCAAATTTATTTGATATTGCCCAGTGTGAAAGGAAAAAAAAATGTGAAGAGCTGGATCATGGCAGAAACCCAGATTTTTGAACCCGGGATATTGCCAGGACGGTGATGTGAAAGTGGTATAAGTCATTTGCGCTTATCCACCCTGAGCAGGATATCCCAATATTAGTCATTTGCAGTTACCATCCAACCAGAAGCTGCTGTTATTTTAGCTCTCCTGTAGAGGTCCTCAGTGATCATTGTGGCAGAATTGAATTGTACAAATAAAGGTGGCTTCTGCTGAACGGTGGAACTGTGTAAGAACTGTTTCAGATGTTGAAAACCCTTTAATAAATAGGCCAGACGGCAGTTCGTTCTTTTCGCAGACATCCACAGACTGCAGCACTGAACAATATAAAATAGAAACCAGCTGCACATCTTTTCCACACATTACAAGTGTCTAATGATATGTTCAAATAATCCTGCATAAAACATCAGCTCATTCTGCCACTGCCTGAGACAGGTTAATCAATGGCACCTGTTTACTGAGCAGCAATGTACAAATAAACACATACTTCACCTGAGCAGGCTTCCTTATATAACTCCTGTAAACAATGTAACTCACAATTTAGTAACACAGTCAGAAAAGCACAGTTTATGATAATATAAAGATGCAGTAGATTTTATTGTACAATGAGCAAATGTAAAAGCTGCTGAGAGGGTTAGGAGTTTATTTACTGAAAAGGCAAAGTTGCCAAAATAGCCACCAATCAGATTCTAGCTTTCAATTTTCTAGCACTTTTTGCGAAAGCAAGAAGCAAGAATCTGATTGGTTGCTGTTCGCAAAATCTCCAATATATTTTTCCTCCTCCCATGTGTGTCTCCTACAGGGAGCTCAGGTCTGCACGAAGCACAGTAACGGAGGGTCAGGCTCTGTTGTGGAGATAATGGCACAGTGCATGGGCTGTATGGGCGCTGCTTTTCCAGGACTGATCTGGATCCAGAATTCCGTCCTAGTTAAAAATGTGATGACAGGGACGTCTCTCAAAACATAAGCGCTTCCACTCTATGGGAGGGATGCACATAGTACATGAAGGGCCGGCTTCAGCCCTCACCTACTTTCCAGACTCCCGCACAATCTCTATTTTGCGTGGGGACGGGGCAGAAATGTTAAGGTGTCCTCCTCTAGACCATATGGATGTCTAGATGCGGTGGGGATCCAGCAATGGACATTCACTACCAATGTGACCAAAGCTTTGACCGCAGTGGTAGAGGAGATCTGGATCGGATCCTATAGCCCTAACCTTAACCAAAAGCCTAATCTCAACCCTAACCCGAATCATAACCCTAACCAATAACTGAAACACTGATTACTGGACCATGAAGGATGACACTGAGTCAGTGAACGGTGGACGAAGCAGGACATAGCAAAACAGAACAGAGGACAGAGGGACAGAGGGAGTGCTGGGTATAAGTAGCAAGACATTATGGGGAGTACCCTGATCCTGGTACCATTGTCACAATATGTCTTATTTATATACAATGTCTAGCTACACGGCCAGATTAAGTGCCACGTGGGCCCAGGGCTGAAAATTATCAAGGTCTTATAGTAGTGGGCATTGGAGTGTATTGGTATGACCAGTGTTATGTGGGGAGGTCAATTATATGTAGGCATGGTCAGTGCCATAGAGGGTATGGATAGCAATGGTGAGTATACAGGGACAACAGTAGAAAGGACTAGACAGCCAGTCATCTTATTAGCTGTATTTCTTGATGGACCTATTTTCAGGTGTTCACCCAGAGCTGCCTCTTCCTTAACCAGCACCAACAGACTGAAATCTTTAGCTCCAAAAGTATAAGCCAGGGTTGCCGACTTTTCAAAGCTTCCCTCCGGGAGAACCCAGAGGGAAGCCATAGATTTCCGCCGATACGCTGTGCTTTAGTAAGCACAGCGCATCGGCGTAACTCTGGATCAGGCCCAATGTGTCTTATTTATATACAATGTCTAGCTACACAGCCAGAGTGCCCACAGTGCCACGTGGGCCCAGGGCTGAAAATTATCAAGGTCTTATAGTAGTGAGCATTGGAGTGCATTGGTATGACCAGTGTTATGTGGGGAGGTCAATTATATGTAGGCGTGGTCAGTGCCATAGAGGGTATGGATAGCAATGGTGAGTATACAGGGACAATAGTAGAAAAGACTAGACAGCCAGTCATCTTATTAGCTCTATTTCTTGATGGACCTATTTTCAGGTGGAGGCCTGGGTCCGCCAGCTAGTCCCATAAACCCCATTGTTAATCTGGCCCTGACTATCTACACATAGGCCCTGATTCAGAGATTGAAAATAAGAACTTAAAGTTACACCTGGGCTAAACCATGTTGATTTCAGGGGAGTAAAATTTCATTTGTTGCAACAGTATTATAGTTAAAAGGTGATGTTTCCCATCCCAAGTCTAATTAGCAGTTTAAAAGTGAAGCTGATCTGGTATCTGTGTGCAATAAGTAAAAGCAAAGCATTCTCCCTGCATGCATAGAATAAAATTAACTTGACTCCCCTGAAATCAGCATGGTTTTGCCCAGGTGTAACTTTAAGTTCTTATTTTCAGCCTCTGAATCAGGCCCATAAAGCTGACCAAAATATGCTTGTTTTACCATGGAACATATTGGGATATATATGAGTCATACATCTGTTTCAGATCATTACTTTAAATGAGGGCCAAAAAGTCACATGTAAGGACAAGGTGGTGAAATAGGTCAGGTCTTCTTGCTTGATGTAAACATATTCCTCCCTTGACTGTATCATCTTCTTCTATGTTCACCGAGATTTGCCTCTTCCTCAACCAGCACCAACAGACTGAAATCTTTAGCTCCAAAAGTATAAGCCAGGGTTGCCGACTTTTCAAAGCTTCCCTCCGGGAGAACCCAGAGGGAAGCCATAGATTTCCGCAAAGGGGTGGGATTAATTGCATGGATTATGCAAATCACATGCTTGAGCCCCACCTCTGTCAATCACCCCTGAAATTAGGGCCGCCGATATCAAACACGGGGCCCGGGACTCAGCCGTGGGGCCACGTCCCCTATGTGACGTCTTTGTTGATGTTACATAGGTCGGGGCATGGCAGACATTCTTTAACAGCTGTCCCGTGCGTAGGGAAGAACCGCATTGGCCGCCTACTAAATAGCTCTGAGTAGCAAGTATCGGCGGTATCCTAGCGCTGATACCTGCTGCTACAGAGCTAATTAAGTATCGGTGGGCCCCCATCAGGTCCAGGCCCGGGACAATCGTCCCTACAGTTCCCCCTGATGGCGGCCATGCTTGTAATCTCTAGTGTTCCAGGGGTGGGCGGGGCTTGATGACATCATGAACTCTCGCCAATCCTTAGTAACTGGAAGGTTTACAAGAGATATTGCCAGCTGGACGGGACATGTGGGAGAACTGCACAAATTTCGGGAGTCTCCTGGATATCCTGGGAGAGTTGGCAACCTTGGTATAAGCCAAGGTGCAAGGAGGCAGGATGAGCAATATAAAGGTCATTTTTCCCTTTCACTGTTTCCAGTTGTGGGATTTGCTGCAGAGCAAGATAGAAGAAAAGACCAGCTCAGTCTTCTGACTCCTGCATTGCTGGTCCAGGGTCATATTAAAGAAATTTAGACAAATGCGTCCAAGGCCATACCTTACTGATTGCTCCTGCCTTTATGTTAAATTATAGCTTTTATTTTTCACATCATTTTGTTGCCAAGATTATCTAGATAATAGGTTTTACTACACAAGAATCCTCTAACCACAACCCACACACTACTTGATTAAAAGTGGTACTTTGTGATGATAAGATAAACAAGATGGATGAATGAGCTTAGTTACACATCGAGGTCCATTTCACCCATTGGGACTCACTCAGAGTTAGGAGCAGAAAAAGGAGCAAATCTAAACCTCATACAAAACCCATAGTGATCTCCAGGGGGGGAGGTCACTTAAACTGCTGAGAATTAGCATTAGACGCGCTGGTAATGTTCCCTAGCGTATCTCTAACTTACAATATTAAATGCAATCTCTTTGTATTTGTGCTCCATAAGTGAAGTGCTTTCACTGCATACAAAATAATACCAAAAAACACTGAATTCATTTTCTCTTCCTGCTTTGTAGCATAGGACCATATTAACAGATCTGCACCTAACACATCTGTCTTGCCCCCTGTTTTTTGGTACCTTATGGCACTAAAGAGGCAATCTACATTCCCAACTGTTATATAGATTGCATAAAAGTACCTGCTACGCATGCATAGTAGATCTTTTACTAAGGATACGCATCTAAGGAGCGTCTGCTTCCTTGGTGTGAATACGGGCCATACTTTGGCCAGTTGCAGATTTCCTCAGCTATGTTATGATTAGGCCATGACTTCCTATGTGTTCCATGCTCCCCTCTTTCTGTCACCTTATCAGTCTGGGCTTTCCTGCATTCCCCTTCCCACGTAGGATAGGATCCAGACAACTACTAGCTTTAGAGAACGCCCTTGTTTCGCGTCTGTGTATTGAATGTCAGCGGTGCTGTATATGGATCTGTGCGATCCAGAGATGCAATTTTCTTATCAGTGTCTGATAGTGGAGCGGTTTCATTAAAGTTTTACAAAATGGACACAAGAAAAAGCAGCTATCAAACAGAAGAGACAAGGATCCTGATCCTGACCTCTGTAAGTCCACACATGAGAGGGGAGTGAACTTCCCTGTCACTCCACTCTCACCTATGGAGTTCTGGACATTTACGTAGTTAAGCACCCTACCTTAAGTGCCTAAAGCTGCCCACTCTCCTTAATCTGCATGTGTATCCCCGCCCCCATTGCGAGTATTAGGCATGCGGATCTGGAGTCATGCTCCCGTCGAACGGATCTCCTACTGTGCACTAGGAGATTCACAGTGTAACATCTGGTGTGCACATGCGCACTGCCAGAACAACACCGAACTTAAGCAAGCAGCTCGCGGAAGCCATGTGTCATTACAAATTTAGCATCAGACCCAAGAAGAGCAGAATAGATGAGTAATTAAATGTGAGAATAGAAGAGAGCAAGTGGCAGGGAGAGAACAACGTGGAGAGAGTGAGGTATAGGATATAATAGAAAGATATAATAGAAAGACCAGTGGGGAGAGGGGTATTATACAGGGAACACTGAGGAGAGGGGTATTATAGAGGGAACAGTGGGGAGAGAGGCATTATACAGGGAACAGTAGGGAGAGGGGTACTATAGAGGGAACAGTGGGGAGAGGGGTATTATACAGGGAACAGTAGGGAGAGGATTACTATAGAGGGAACAGTGGGGAGAGAGGTACTATAGAGGGAACAGTGGGGTGAGGGGTATTATACAGGGAACAGTGGAGAGAGGGGTACTATAGAGGCAACAGTGGGGAGAGGGGTTTTATACAGGGAACAGTGAAGAGATGAGTATTATAGAGAGAACCGTGGGGAGATGGGTATTATAGAGGGAGCAGTGGGGAGATGGGTATTATAGAGGGAGCAGTGGGGAGATGGGTATTATAGAGGGAGCAGTGGGGAGATGGGTATTATAGAGGGAGCAGTGGGGAGATGGGTATTATAGAGGGAGCAGTGGGGAGATGGGTATTATAGAGGGAGCAGTGGGGAGATGGGTATTATAGAGGGAGCAGTGGGGAGATGGGTATTATAGAGGGAGCAGTGGGGAGATGGGTATTATAGAGGGAGCAGTGGGGAGATGGGTATTATAGAGGGAGCAGTGGGGAGATGGGTATTATAGAGGGAGCAGTGGGGAGATGGGTATTATAGAGGGAGCAGTGGGGAGATGGGTATTATAGAGGGAGCAGTGGGGAGATGGGTATTATAGAGGGAGCAGTGGGGAGATGGGTATTATAGAGGGAGCAGTGGGGAGATGGGTATTATAGAGGGAGCAGTGGGGAGATGGGTATTATAGAGGGAGCAGTGGGGAGATGGGTATTATAGAGGGAGCAGTGGGGAGATGGGTATTATAGAGGGAGCAGTGGGGAGATGGGTATTATAGAGGGAGCAGTGGTGAGATGGGTATTATAGAGGGAACAGTGGGGAGAGGGGTATTATAGAGGGAACAGTGGGGCCTTGAGGTATAATAGAAGGAACAGAAATATTGTTTAGAAGTGAATGGCATTGAAGCCATAGTTGCCAGCTCTTCTGTAATGTCTGGGAGAACAGGTAAATCTCCAGCATCTTGCTCAATGCCAGAAATTATACTCTTAAACCCTGCCCCCTCCTTAGCATTGCTATGGGTCACAGCAGTGTAGGTCAATGAGGCTGGGCTTGAGGATTCAATTTTATGCAAATCACTGCTTCAAGTCCTATCAATGCTATGAACCATAGTGTCGCTAAGGATGCGGCAAGACTTTAATTTGTCATCATGCCCATACACGGTGTCTGTTCTTTCTGCTCTCTGGTATCTTCCGAAAAACGAAGAAATAAAAAGTTGCCCAGAATGATTTAAGCGACATAACTAGATCCTAATCTATCTTTACTGCTATTTTAAGAAAATCTCTGATAATGGTAAAAGGCCAAAAAAAAAGAAAAAAAAATAGAACATATTATAAGCATGCTAACAACAGCAAGCAGATTCATTGAATAGCCGGTCTGTAATGTACTGTCAGTCAGAGGCTGTCTAGACAAAGTGATTCTTAACCCCAAATTCTACATATCTTCCATTGTACGCTGCACGCTGGCCGCAAAATACGCTGTGCCAAAAAACGAAGTCCCAGAACTTATTTGACCTTCCAAAATGTTCAGATATCCTACATCGTTTAAAAGTATCACAGAGCTTCGTCTCTCTCTCTCCTTCTCCCTAACTGTCTGGCACAGGTCCTGGAAAATTAACACGTTGCCTTATCTCCCCTTCACCTATTTTGGTCCCTAACAGGTCCAGCAAAGCCTTTTCTGTTTACATGATTCATCCGCTAAACATTGCAAAGAGTGAAAGAATACTCTTGCATTGTTACAATTTTGGATGCTATGTCAGAAGGCTATTAGACTAATTCATCCTTCAGATCAAAGCCCACACACACACAGTGAGCTCCGAAAGCCTGCAGCTATTTTCCTTTAACTCGGCTTTTTGACAGCGGTCCTACATATCTACTGCTCTGTTCTCCTTTGAAAATATCGCTTCCTCCTTATTAAAAGAAATAGAATTGCTATCTATTACAGCGCAGGAAACATCGGAGCTTGGATGTTTGCTAATGACGTGGGTACCTGCAAAGGATGCTCAGTTATCAGAAAATAGCTTTGCAATCCCAAGTCCTTGACAAAAGTATACAAAATACTGCCTTTCATTGATGTATTTACAGAGATCACTTTTGTTTGCTTTTGTTTCAAGTCCACTGCAAAAAAAAAAATGTTGCCCCCCCCCCTCTCATCCCACCAACATCTTTTCTGTCTGCATCAGGACCACCCAGAGAGCAAAATTCAAAGTGAGAGATTGTACAACACCAGAGTTCAAAGGTTCAGGATAAAACTACCCAATTTAATTAGTTATTTGCTTCCTTATAACCAGATCTGATGCAAACAAAATATCCCAATAGACTTGATGTCTGGGAGTTAGGAATTTCGAGAGAACAACCTCTACTCAATTGAGAGGGAGGGGGAGTACTTTTGGGAGCTCATGCTTAGGAAAGGAGCGCTCAACAGAGCATCTCACTCCTCCCTCCCAGGAGCTGAAACAAACAGGACCCAGCACAACAAGAGAGGCACATTAGAGCCATAAAGAACCTGCACTATGTTTGACCATACTCAGTACCCATATAATTGCTTTAACTATGATGGAGATGATTACCCAACCTGCAGTTCGGACGAGGAGAAGAAGTGCACCAGACCTGCTTATAGGTAAGCAGATTTAGTATAGTAAATGGTCCCAGGTTACAGAAACTGTTTGCAGGTAGTGTTTCCATTTAGTGCCATTATAAAATGACATAGCAGCACTGGTAGTGGTCCTTGAGAAACAAGAGTTCCTAGTTTATTAAATCCCTTGGGGAAATTAAAGAGAAGTGACTCAGGTTTGTCAGTGATTACTATATAT
>WWET01001824.1:35908-58622 GCA_011038615.1 Limnodynastes dumerilii | reverse complement strand
GACAGATAGATAGATAGATATGAGATAGATAGATAGATAGATAGATAGATAGATAGATAGATAGATAGATAGATAGATATGAGATAGATAGATAGAAAGATAGAAAGATAGAAAACTTTTAGGAGGAAACCTAATCTACATAGTGTTCTATGATTCGCTGAATTATTTATCTTGATTACACGTAACTACTACAGCTAATACATATGAAAACACATAACGTAAGACTAAGGGTATTAGGGTATGTCAGATATCCCGTTATTATAAAGAAACTGTTGTCATAATACAAGTTAATTGGAAACGGAGTCTTACCATCTAGTTTCTAAAGACCTTGGTTCTCTCAGATGTCTAAGACACAAACTATCGTTTTATACGCAACATCTGCCCGGCTCATGCGCAGATTGGCTAATCAGCCGACCTTACACATCCGCCTGCCGTAACTTCGCCGGCGGACGGAGGTCTGGATCAGGCCCTTGGTTTCTAGTCTCTGAAACTGCTACTAAGCTGAATAAACTAATATTAATTGAAGCAATATACAAAATGGATGCTAAAAACAAAATGGATTCTTGTTACAACATGGCTGCCACTTTATTCAATTTCATAATATAACCAACCGTAAAATAAATATATAAATGAATAAATATATATTCATATAAATATATATTCTACAGATATATAAACACCAAAAAGGATGCGCTTTGAATATAATTTACCAAGTTTATTAAAATATGTTAATCATGTGTAGAATATGTTATGCACGCATATTCTACACATGATTAAGATATTTTAATAAACTTGTTATATTATATTCCAAGCGCATCTATTTTGGTTTCTATATTAGTTTTTTTTTATAGGAGTTGGTCACTCTTAAGGCTGCTGCTGAATATAACCAAGAAATAATTGTTCCCTGTTCATTTTTATGTTTGGTCACCAGATAAACTATAACTTTTTGAGCAAGCACTTACTCAAACCTGGCGCTGATATCACTATTCTTGGATTTATTTCAATTATAGTAATTTTTTTGTGATATATTCTACAAGATGTTTGGAACAACCTCCCTGCGGAGTTCCTTCAAAACTGTGTGCAAGTATACCTAGGAGATTGGTGCTGTGTTAAAGGCAAAGGATGCTCACACAAAATATTGATTTGATTTAGATTTCTCTTTTGTTCATTCACTTTGCATTTTATTAATTGATAAAAATAAATGATTAACACTTCTGTTTTGGAAAGCATTCTTACTTTGCAGCACTTCTTCCACAGCTGGCTAATACTTTTGTACAGTCCTGTATGTAATGCTCTCTATTTTTTTTGTTTAATATTATTTTACTAACTCACTTGTGTCTTTGTTATTCATTATTTATTTTGTTTGATTCTCATTTCAGAGTCCACAAACCTTGTTTAAACTGTGAGTTTTAAATAAATAACTAAAATGAGTGATAAAAGTTTGTTTGTTGCAAAGGCAACAACTCTGCATGAAATACGGGGTAAAGATATGCAAATAACGGAGTTGTTGGGCTAATCATTGGTTGAAGAGAAGAGACTTATTTTTACATAGCTCCCTAATCCATGAAATTCGTAAAAATAATCCTAATGATTTTCAAAACTTTCTTTGCATGATTGATACAATTTTCATTGAGCTGCTGCAGATTGTCACAACGCTTACACAGAAGGAGCACACGCCTAACCCTAACTAACAGCTTTCGGCTGTCCCTTTTTCGAATGTGAGCCCTCTCAGAATTTTTTTTTATGAATGAATGATTATGCGATTTGCATACTCACCCATTGACTTTCAGAAGCACCGCTGCCGGGGACTTAGGTTTAAGCACCATGGGAGGAGACTAAGGGTTAGGCTGTGGGAGGGACTTAGGGTTAGGCTGCAGGAGAGGGAACTTAGGGTCAAGCTGTGTTGGGGGGAGACTTAGGGCTTAGGTTAGGGAACGGGTTGAGGGAAATTTACCTATCGGAGCACCGTGTTCGGATCTCCCGGGATTGATTGCTATGCCTCATCAAGGCATAAGCAATCAATATCCCAGCCAGTTCGGAACTGACTGGGAGTGAACGGCCCTTTTGAAACAGGGCCGTTCGCTACGGGGACCTCTCATTATAAATGCATATTGTAGCTTAATCTATGAAGAACTGTTATATATTAATCTTGTTGCTGAGCTCTTATTTATTTGCCCTTCAGGGGACTTTGCTCTTCGGCTCCTGATTGTGGACACACTTCATTACACTGAAAAGCCAGCGTGTAGTGGAATTCTTGTGTATCCTGACATTTACACGTTGCTGCATGACAGCCATGCAAAGTGCAGACATTTCTTGCTGAATGACTGCTTTTATTCAACTTGTTATTGTACTTACTATTATAGTTTACATTTTGTTTTACACTTTTATAACTATTGTGGACTGGATGCATAAATATATTCACTTATATTTCATACCTTTGTCCTGCTTGCAACAATGCTAGGTTTATTTATTTATTAACAGGTTTTTATATAGCGCTATGAGATTACGTAGAACTTTATAGAGAATATATCACATTCACATCAGTCCCTGCCCCAATACATTCCAAGTTCCCCAACACAGACAAAGACACACAGGCCAGGGCTTATTTATTCAGTAGCCTATTAACCTAAAATCTCATATTCCACCTTATCATATGAGCTTAGAACTCACAGGAGAGTTTCATGTCACTTTAGTAGAGCTGTAGGAGCCTATCCCCGCTGCTCTGCTATAGTGATCATATGCTGCAGGACTGGAAGGTGAGCATAGGGGAGAGGAAACTGCTGGGCCAGAATCCAGTACAGACATAGGACCGTGTTCAGAGATCCGATGTTTCGTGCGTATTTTTAGGTATGCATTAACTGCGCATGCGTAGTAACTTTATTTACGTAAATTACGCACATAAGTGCTTTAGGCACGGATATGTGAATCGCACTTGGGGACATACGTACGGAGGGGCGGGGTTGAAAGACGTACTTGAAAATTTACATGAAAGTGGGTGGGGGGAGGCATTTAAATGAACGCTTGAGGGCACGACCATAAAGAATCACACTCACGGAAGACATAACTACATACGTAAAGAACAGAGTGGTCTATGGAGGTGTAAGTATACGACTGCACGGCCGGGAGAGGGGAGTGTCATGGGTGTTGCCTTGCTACCTGCGTGCATATAATTGCGTACTTTTAAAAAACGGATCTGTGAATACTGCCCAGACTCTCCAACGTGACCCATTCCATTAGGTACAATTGCATCCACTCCTTAGCTTCCAACTGTCACTCATCTGGTTTAAATGAATTTACTTATATTTAAAAAACTATTTGCCTCTTCAACAAGTTACCATAGTAACTGACAGTTGGAAACTGAGGAGCAGAGTAAATTGTATCTAATGGAATGGGTCATGTTGGAGGGTGTGGTACAGACCATTAAAAAAAGGGTAATAGGTACAGTTGGAGGGTATGTTAAGGTGTTCCTATGGAATGTCTTAAGTTTTAGGCTAGAATTATAGAATCACCTTATTGTTTATAATTTTCTAGCATAAATTAACCATAAATATATGTTTTAATTATTATATTTGAACTAAACTTTATAACAATTGGTTATTACCAGTTTATGTTATGTTACATCCACTTATGGTATTGCTTTGTTCAGGTGCTAGGACAATTGCCTCTAACTATTTTGTCAGGTAGCTTGCATTTTCAGTGGGTTACTGGTCTATAAAGGACTGGGGAGGGTATGATAGCAGCTTTCAAACATGAAGGTGTGTAAGTAGGCTCGGGAAGGTGTCATTTTTCAAAGGAAGAAATGTGTTGGAACACAAACTAGAAGGTGATAGGTTTAGGAAATGTGTGGAAAAATGACATTACTAATGATAAGTAGCTGATAAGTGAAATAGCCTAATATTATTATTATTATTATTATTATTATTATTATTATTAAAGTTTATATATAAGGCGTCACGCGGTATCCACAGCATCGTGCAGAGGCAATAGCAAAGCCAATAGTTACATATACAATACAATAATTAACAGAGGGTATAAAAGCATGAATAAGAAATACAATACATGTGCAATGCAAAAATAAAATACAGTACAAAAAACAGCAGACCAATATGTAAGGAAAATAAAGGTGCTGGATATGTGTGCAAGAGCAGATGAATAAGGAGATAGATAGACAGTAGAGAGAAAAAACTGGGAATTGATGAGGAAATGGTAGAGGGATGATGACAGGAGGGAGGAGGACCCTGCTCATAAGAGCTAACATGCTAAGTGAGAGAGGTGAACAAACAGGAGACACAACGATGAAGATGGGGAGGGCAGCTAAGCTTAGATGGAGGAAGTGGGTTTTGAGGGAGTACAGTAGGCATAGGCAACCTGCGGCTGTCCAGGTGTTGCAAAACCACAATTCCCATCCAACCTTGCCGGTACCAGCTATGCTTTTGCAGGTAAATATATACATAAAGTTCCACGACACCTGGAGAGCCGCAGGTTGCCTATGCCTGGAGTAGAGGCTTCCTGTAGAATAGTTTAAATATGCTTGGGATAAATAAAAGGATAGTCTACATCTTAAACTAAATTAAGGGTCAAACAGGGTCTAGGGTCAGTATGGTTTAAAAAAAAATTCAGGGGACTGGATGGACCAAATGACACTTATCTGCCGCCACTTCTATGTTTTCTGTGTTCTAGGGAAGCGCTTCTCAACCATTTTGGGGGAGTACCAGTTAACCGCTATATAATCAGGTCAAGTATCACCCTTCATACACCTTACATTTTCTAGTTATGTTATTCAGCCCCCCACGTATTAAATGTTCCCTCTGCCATCTGGATAAAATACAAGTACAGCTGCTACCTCCTTATCCAGTCAAGACTCCAAACAATAGTAGTACCAGACAGTGGTTCAAGAACCCCATTGTTAGGGGGTTAGTTTTGTGTTGGTGGAGGGTTAATTGAGTGTAGTTTAATGAGTGTGAACTAAGGGTAGGGTTTCCTTAGTGTTATCTGGGGGCTGGATGGGAAATTTATTTACTGTATACAAGGAGCTGATAACTTTTGTTCGAAAAATTATATTATAATACTTATAATTATTCATGTAAGGTCTGGTCACTGTTATGCTGTCACATGCAAGATCTGTGCATTGCTGACACTGGTGGGTGTTTAGTATTGCATATTGACATTACTTGTTGGTGGGCTCTCTGTATTGTCTCTGTGTTACATGTTAAATTAGAAAACAGGAAGGTACAAATTTAAAGTTTGTAGAGGGACACTGAGCGTGTGTGTGTGTGTAAAATATCTTGCCTAAGGCCCTGCAACATAATTGATCTCTGATTGCTTACGTTAACTGCTAAGTAGTGCATGTAGTAAGCACCGCTGCAGAGAAACAACTAAGCGGTGGCTTGTGTGCTCTGTAGCTTCCGCCAACATTAAAAGACATGTCACAGAGGCAATGCATACAAGTTGCCATCTATTGGGCCTTCTACTTAGCTACCAATGTGGCCGTGCAGCTTGCTAAGTCATGTAGCAGAGACCTTTGCAGGTGGTGTTTCAGACTTTTAGCAAAAGACAGGACTGTGTCCCATAGCAACGGATGTAAATGCAACATGGCGGCAGTTCATCAAGGTGGTTCAGTACGCAGAGAGAGGGCACGGCTATACTATGCATGATAATACCAAGGTCCAGGCTCACTTGAATTCACAACCTACCCCTCTGTCAGAAGCTGTAGGACACTGGATAGGGCGCTATGCCTAATGATCAGGTAGCAAAAGCTGACAAAATGTGATCAGTACACAGAACTGATGGGAAGCTAGAATCAGCTCCAAAATGATTGAAACGTTGAATATATTGCAAACATGTCATATGCAAAACCACAGTACAGGCTGTATCAGTAAAGATAAGAAAGCTGAATAGTTTTATAGACTATCTTTTATAACTTCTGCAGGTGACTCCTTCATACACAGCCTTTGGCTGCCATCTTGAGGCAATCTTGGAAATTACAATTTTAGGTAATTATGAACAGGATAAACGGATGTGCCCTGGGCCTAATCCAGAATTACTTAAGTCAGGGGACTTATACAGACTACGCATGCCCAGTGGCACACATCGGCCAATCACGCACCTTTTACATCTTAGGTATGAATCAGGGCCTATGTCTCTATGTTACCCAGATACTTTTACTGTACCACTGTCCCTCTACTCACTTCATATGTTTATAGGATCAGAACTTTCACAATGGTCTGGGACTCATCTGTTTATGACCATTTCACCCTGGGTTCTCAATAGTGGTGCAGCAGAGAAATGCTCCTTGGAACTTGGACAAGGTATTCCCACAGCCTTCTCAGGTAAATTAGAGAGAGGTTACAATTTATATGGCAGGAGATGAATAGGGCAGTCATGCAGATGACATGATATGTTGTAGGGTTATTGGTCTGATATTTTAGTGGAGATTACCTTGCTAAAATGTAAGCATCTCTGATGTCTGGAGTACTTGCCAACCCTTTCTACAGGGCCCAGAGATGAATCTTGTGGTCAGCCTGCACATTGGCGCCATATAATTGACCCTCTTCCCCTCAATTAAATGTTCTCAATAAAAAAAAATAGCTTCATTATGGGGCATAAAAAGCCCTTTTATGAGAGAAATTTTAGCACAATTATGGAGCACATAAACTATAACTGGAAAATCATATAATAAATGTAATTAATTCTCCTTTATTGCACTTTACTGACATTGGGCCTGGCCCTGACTTCGATTTTCGCACCCACGGAGTTGATAAAGTCTGCACATAAGGGGCAGGTGCACTCCCATTACTTTCCCGTCTCACGGAAGGATTTTAGCTGACTTCCAAGACCATAAATTTACCTTAAGTTTTCCGCACATATGCGCGCAGAACGCTCTGGTGTACGGAAGTGCCTAACCCTGCCCACAATGCGTATATTTTGATCATAGAGGGCTATCACTTCCTAACGCACTGCGCATGTGCTCCCAAAGGCCGACTTATACACCCCATTTGCATAAGTCACCTGTCAGTATTAATTCTGGATCAGGTCCATTTCCCCTATATTACTTTCTTATATATTCCTTATTTTCCTCTCATTGGGACTGATTAAGACTTAAGAAGGAGCTTGAAAATAAGAGCGGAAAGTTACTCGTGGGCTAAACCATGTTGATTGCAGGGGAGTCATATTTCATCTGTTGAGAGGTTGGCGTTTCCCAGACCAAGTCTAAATAACAGTGTGATAGTGAAGCTGGTCAGTATCTGTGTGCAGTAAGCAATTCAAAGATATATCCCTGCATGCAGAGTATACAATTAACTTATGGACAGCGGCCCAGCGTAGCTCTGGATCAGGCCCATAGAGTGTAGCTCCAATGGGGCAGGAATGTAAATGTCAAATATTCTCTGTAAATGATAACTATTGTGGTGATATTAATATCAAAGAGCATAAATGGGCAATAAATTGCTCTTTGATATGTAATTTCTATGATGTGATTGGAGTGGTGGAGTCCGTGTTTCTTGTTCTGTTCTTAATATGTATTTGTACTTTGTGATACATGTTGTCTAACGTTCCTTTTAACTTTGTTGCTCTTTGCAATTTTGATACATATGTAATTTTAATAAAGACTGAAAGATTTTTGGCTTGGAGTGCACCATTATGGCTGGTCTTGTCAGGGATATCTGTGTAAGGTTTTGCCTGGTTCATTTTTACTGCTTGTAATCACCAATAGATTGCACTCGCTTTAGGATTCCTGTAATTTGGGGCATCCTTTAGTGCCTTTTTTCCATAAAATATTCTATTTGCCATTACTGGTCCGGGACATTCATCTTATATTTTTGTTATTTTGCTTGCATATCTCTGGTTGTACGTAATACCATGTTGTACATAAGGTCCTAAGCCAGCCCATACTGTACAATTACTGTACAATTTACATGCCTCCCACAGCCTGACCTATGCATGCCACATGCGGAACTTGGCTTCTGTGTTTAAGTCTGAGTGCGTGTGTGTGCGAGAGCAACATTTTTGCACCTGTACCCACGATTCACCAGTTCCGACACTGTTTCATACTCAGCGTTTTACCTGACCCTCTACAATATCCTGGGAAGTGGGAACAAGAGTGTATACTGACCCTCCCCAGCGAATTTCTATAGAATCAGGGACAAAGACCTGAAATAGAAAAAAATAACTGCCAGGGCATGCAGCTTTGTGTGTCCTCAGATAAGTCATAGATGACACATGGTTCTCAGAATACTAATTCGCAAGCCTGGTAGGGGAAAGGCATTAATACATATGGCCAGATTTACTAAGCTGCATAAAAGGAAAAGTGGAGATGTTGCCCATAGCAACCAATCAGATTCTAGCTGACATTCTCTAGTATGTAATAGGAAAGTGAAAGCTAGAATCTGATTGGTTGCTATGGGCAACATCTCCACTTCCTTTCCCGCAGCTTAGTATATCTAGCCCTTAGTTAGGTGTCATTTTGGGAGCTATAGTAATCTACTAGTTTACAACGAAATCTTGTTTACCATCGATAAGTGTACTTCCCTTCATTTCCACAAGATGTCAGTAGTGTAAAGCGAATCCAAGGACAGCGGCCAATCACCAGACAGAGAAACTACCAGGTGTACAAACAATCCATATAAACACTGCAGCCTCTGCATCTCTAATAATTTATTTAGAACGCTTCAAGGTATAACCTATTTCGATGGATGTAAATGATATTTCCAATTACAATCGGTATTTGGAATGTATTAAAAATAGTTTCCCCCACTTAAAGTTTAAATATATACATTTATAAATATTTACATTTATTTCAATATAGGATGTTAAATCTTGCCTTTCTATAAAAGTGGATCACCGGACCGGAGTCACGCTTGCATATCCACACCTATCTGTCCTCTTCGCTCCCATGACCCACCCCTATTTTTAGGTGCCTAATGTGCCATAGGCTACCTTAAGTTACAACCCCTCCCTCCCTGCCTCATCTAAATGCCTCCCCCTCCCACTTCTCCTAACTTCCTATGGTGGCTGCAGTGGCGTTTCCTCTTACCTGAAAAACCACATGCGATCTTTTAACACCGTACGTAGTGAATCTACATGCCTAATGGATACGTGGATTGCATAGTCAGCATGACCACGCATGTTCGGTGGCACCATTCTTAAAAATAGGCACCTGAGAAGCCACAGCTTCTTGGTCCTGATCCAGACCTACACTCATGAAATGCTCATGTGTGTAGCGTATTTACGTGCCTACGATGTACTCCCATAGGCACTTCCCTTGGTCGTACTTACTCTTGCCGCTACCCTATCCTAACTTTTCTGGTCATAACCAGGGGTGTCCATAAGCTCCTTGTGTAGTTATGGCGTTTAGCACGCCCATACTGTATGATTTAAATGCCTCGCCCCGCCCTCGGTGCGTATTTACGGATTTCGTATGGCAATCACGCCCCCTCGAGTGTTGTTACGGGGCTGTCACGCTCAAGGCCCATACCCTCATATCTGCCCCGAGCATGTGCAGTAAGTACAAAAGGCCATTTTTACGCTTACTACCATTGTAAAAACGCACCCAAGCGTAGGTCTGGATCAGGCCCCCAATGTGTAAATCAGGGCCACCATAAGCAGAAAGGCTTTGACGGTGGCTGGTGGCTTATCATATATTTGCAAATATGTGTAACAGACATTTCTGCGTTTTATGTTACAGATAGCATGGTACAGTCTGTTACTGGTTAATGGTAGTGTTGCACATTACCCCCCTGCCTTTCATGCACCTGTTTGCACTAACCTATAAATTGATTTGAACTACTTCCATTTTGTGTATTCTTTAAAAAGCTCAAAGTAAATATAATTTCCGTTTACAGTATTTATGAGCAATTCATTTTCAGTTTTTCTGCCACCATGAAGTATAATGAACCTCCACAAAATATTTCAATTTGGCAGCTATTTCACACACTTATCTCCTTGTCCCGAGGAGTAATATCTGTGTGAGGAATGAATGAGGGTGCCAAATCATTATCTGCGCTCATTAAACAAATATGCAGCCTTCTTGAACATGATCAGCAGGTCATGCATTTAATTCCAATGGAAAAAAACACATCATTTCTCATAGAGCTCCGGGGATATGTGGAGGAGGCTGCTTCATTATGTTCTCCTCTGTATCTTATTTCCACAGTCTACACTGAAAGGGAGTAGTTGTACATGAAGCTAAATGTGTGATCTAAATGGTAGGAATTAGTGATCATGACCGAACAGTGAAGTATTCTGTCAGCTCAAGGTATGACCTACTATATTGCCGTGTCTGATTACACGTGCGCCGTCTGAAATGTACACAATGGCAAATGTCAAATACAATAAAAGACATTGGAGATGGAAAATGCTATTTTTTTACATTTGTTCTCTTTTTTTATACAACATATGGGGCCAAATTTACTAAGCTGCGGGGTTTGGAAAAGTGGAGATGTTGCCCATAGCAACCAATCAAATTCTAGCTTTCACTTTTTACATACTAGAGAATGTCAGCTAAAATCTGGTTGGTTGCTATGGGCAACATCTCCACTTTTCCAAACCCGCAGCTTAGTTAATCTGGCCCATGGAATATGTCATTGAAATTAACGCAAACGGTTTGGGTAAATCTGTACTTCATGTGTGGGTTAAATCTAGCATAATTTATTACAATGATGAAAATGGAATACTGACAACATTTACCCATGATTCCATGTGCTGGTGGGTGGAGCTAAACAAACTGAATACTGTCTAGTCCTTCGTTTGGTATGAAGTGGAAAATGAAGACACTTGTCCAGACTCCCTGAACATCAAGAGGATGCCAAACATGGTGACAATGGGGTAGATCCTGAACTACGTTTGCCGTACGTGCGCGTAATTTCACTACACTCCCCTCGGCACACCCCTTGCACGGACGTATTTTGTCAAGATACGCTTTCCAAACCCTACCTTAACTTTTGCCAACGTAACCGCAGTGATCCGCACACGTACGTATGGGCTAGACGAATTTACGCAGCTAAGCACGCCCATACTGTACACTTTAAATACCACCCCCCGCCTACTTCATGTATTTCACGCATAATTTGGACTAACGTAAAATCGGCAAGCCCACACGTAAGTATTTACGTGACACATACATGAATGGCCCATACGTTCACAATTACGCTACGTCACTGTGCGTATTTTCTATGGTGCGCATGCGCAGTGCGTACAAAACAGCGATTTTACGTCTCCACCATGCGTAATTTCGCACCGAAGCATTCTTCTGGATCAGGCCCAATGTAATGTATCTAGTAACATTTCATAACAGCCACAGTGCTATAGGAATTACTGAGTCCAATATCCCCAGCAGGAGATGAAAGGAAATCAAATTCTAAAATATGGCATTAGCGCCACATGGTGGTAATGTGGTAAAAAAGTCTGGTGAGCTCATACCCACCAGCAGACCTGGCGACAGGGGAAGGGGGGGCAAGGGGGACCCCTGCAATGCACTATTAAAGAGGGATGGGGACCCATATGAGTGTACTGGGGCCCCAAGATTTCTGTTACCAGGCCTGCCCACCAGTGGTAAATGCAGGATTTTTAAAGGGAGGGTTTGCGATGGAGTTGGCACACTATATAAAGTCTGGGATAGGCACATACTATAGTATATGTGGGATGTATTTAGGTCTAGGAATTGCACACTATATACAGTATTGGAGATGGCACAGCACCTGTCTGTCCCTCAGCACAACACTTACCTGCCAGGATTGCAGCCGGTTCTCGACCTGTCTGAGCGGAAGTGAGTGGCTGCAGACCAGCGACGCCATTTGTGACTCAGCATTAGCCGTGGTCACAGTGCTGTTACTGGAGTCCAGACGACAGTCGACCAAGGTTTTGCTTTTATTTGCGACAGGGTTGCTCACTATAGACCGGATCCAGACTTAATAATGACAGGCAATGTACGCATGCAACATGTATAAGTCTGGCTGTGGAAACGCACTGCGCATGCACTCAGCAGATGTTACCCATCGTAACTCTGATCCTATGTAACTCAGAATTATAGGGCGTGACGTCCCTACGCAAGCCGATTATACACATTGTGGGTGGGGGGAGGCATTACGTACGACCAGAAATACGCAACAAGTTACGTGCGTGCCAGGGGGATTGCATTATCCATAGTAGTGCGTAACGTGGGTACACTATCGTACGTAAAATGATCATAAGTCTGAATCAGACCCTTAGTAACATTGGTCGACTTCCATAAGCGGCGTGCGTAATTCGGCCTTTGTAACGTAACTGAGCGTGGCAGATGTTACACTATGGATCTCTGTGTGCACGGAAGGCAATTCCGTCTGGTCAGAGATCCGTATGACTGAGAGCCCCATCACTATGCACAGACACAATATGCAAGGAGGACGGGGGCGCCAGGGAAATTTTACAGTGTGGATGGGCTAAGGGGCTTACGCCTGTAAGTGATCTGTCCGCATGTATATCTGTGCGAGCGCTTAAGATAGGTTTATGGTCCCATGTCTTAGCTAATGTGCGTGCATGAGAGAGGAGGGACATGGGAGTGACATGGGAGAGACATGAGAGTGTACTTCCTTCTTACATGTTGACTTTCAGACCTTTGTGCATATGGAACACATAGAGGCCCTATGCTATGACCAATGGGTGCACTAATGCTTCTATGGCGGCTGATGATAGTCCGCTAAGAGCCTGGTGTAGAGCTCCAAACATGCAGTGCTGCTAGGTGCGCCAGTAAGCTTGGGCAGGGGGCCCTAGATGCAAAGCAATGAAACATTCTGCAAATGCATGGAACAGCTGCTTGCCCGCACATGTGCAGAGTGGCCACTGTGTGTGGTCAGGTGACTGTTCTGCACATGTGCAGTACAGCAATGTCTTCCACACATACACAGAGCTGTAACTCCCAATCACATAGCGCATGTGCTGAACAGAGGGAGGTGTGGTCATTACCCATAGTGGACTGGATCCAGACTTAAGAATGAATTCCGTACAGCAGCGTATATAAATTTTACACGTAAGAGGATAATGCTCTCCCCCCACCAGCACTCTCCTCTCACATGCGGAACTTAGGAGGCTTACGTGTTCAGAACCCTAGATTAAGTTTTCCATGCGTATTGTTGTTCATATGCAAGGCTCTGTCGTATCGAGGTCCCTAACCCAGCCCATACTGTAAGATTTAAATGCCTCTTCCTGCCCAAATGGCATACGGAGTGAGGCCACACCCCACGAACGGAACGTTTAGCGCTGAGTCCGGAAAGCAGCAGACTTTATTAGCCCGATATGTGAAACTTGCCACTGCCTTTGCCCATCGCAGACGTAGATAACCGATATAAAATACCCCTTAAATCTGTCCACAGAATTTACTACAGCTTCCCCCCCACGCTTCTTAGCTCAGTGTCAATGCAAGCAAACGCAATAAAGAAGCCGTTTATTAACTCCATATGTTATGAATGTTTTCTGATGTAGCCTAGAAACCCCAATAAATATTTTAAAATGTATTCAACATAATATTCTCACGTTACAATATTGTTATCGACATCACAAGCCAGGAAAAAAATTCCCCTGCCGATCACTACCTTTTTTGTCTATACAGTCTTGTAAATCACTTGACATGGGATTATGTTTGCCCAGGTGATCATTTAACTTGATTTTTAGTTATTTCCATTTCCTTGAGTTCCTGCCTAAGATGGCTGGTATGAATAATCAGCATGACTGTACATAGGATGAATTCACTCATGCGTTGTGTCCTCGGGACTTTATGAGAAAAGCCATGTTGACAGAAATGTTCCTGATGGCAGGCTTTATATTAAATATGAATCCGGAGTTTGAATAGGAAAAAATAAAGCCAGTAACAGATCCAGCTGTACCTCCGTGAAGACAATCATCTAAAGTGTTGAATTATTTGCAGTGTCAGGATTCTAATACAAGAGCTAATATGCCAGTTTTAAAGGTCAATGTATTTCTTTGTTGACTGGTAGCTATTGAAATGAAGGGCTGTATTCAGAGATCCGTTTCCAGATCGGGCCGCAATTATATGCATGCACGGTGCAGGCCACACCCCCTCACACCCATGACACTCCCCTCTCTTGGCCGTGCTGAGGTGTGAGGCCATTTTTATTAAAATTTTCACGGGCGTATTTTTGCGTCGCACATCTGTAAGAATGTACCCACGTGCGATTCACAAATCCATTCGTGAGGCACTTTCGTACGTATAGTCTATGTGAAGTACGTAAAAAAAAGTTACTAAGCATGCACAGCTGAAATGTACCTAAAAATACGCACGGAACTCGCTGTGAACACGGTTCTCTAAATACGTCCCAGTTACAAAGAATAGCTGTATTATTAGGGGCCTATTTAGCAAGCCCTGATAATCATTGCTGAGCATTGCTGCATTTAGGATAGCGCATTTCAATGGAAGACAGCAAAGGGAGCTGTGCTCTTTAATCAGATGTTGGCTGCAATATGAGCAGCGAATGCGCAGTGTTTAAGTCACGCGTGTGCTGTTCCAAGAAAGAATGCAGGGCTGGCAAATTCGTGAATCTTCCAATGGCTGCCAATAGAGGTTGGTTCAGATGCGGAATTAATATTGTTGCAACAGGTGCAACAATATGATCAGGAGTATCGGAGAAGAAGAGGCAGTTACTCCCCCATCTCAAATGTAAAGGGAGCATAGACCAGGGAGGGAGCATAGACGCCATATAGGAGGGATGGGGGGGAGCAATAACAGGTTACCTTCTGCTCTGCTCTGAACACAGGCAGCTTTTAATTCTCCTACTAGAGTTAACAGTGGCTGCTGGGCTTACTGTATGCTGTTCTTCACCGACAAGCAGTGTGTCAGTGAAGAACAGCGTGGGCCTGCTAGTCACTGTTAAGCTCCAGTGGGGGAAGCGGGAAAAGGGGCCGTATTAAGACCTCCGGCCGCATAAAGACCGCGTATACGCAATCTACGTTGCAAAAAAGTAACGTAGATAGCGAAACGAAATTACTGCGCATGCGCAGTAGTTCATATCGGTAAACTCCGGCCGCATATGCAATGCGGCCGGAGGTCTGAATACGGCCCAAGGTGCTCAGTTGGTTACTTAAGTCATATTTTAAGAGTAAGTTACTTTTGGGAGTGTATCATGTGACTTCCTCTGGTGACAGCGCTGGGGACCTTCTCCTGTTCCTCTGAGATGTAATGAATAAATCTATTAAGCTAAGATTTATTGTAAACTAAGTACGCACGCATTCGCAAAAATACGCGCCTAAGTGGCCAGGCAGCTCCCATGACACTCCCCTTGCACTTACAGATTTTAGCAGACTTCCGCCACCACAGGGCAACCTTAACTCTCTGTGCGAATATTTGTGCTTAAGGTGCTTAGGTACATGTGTACATTCTTAACCCCGCCCTTTAATAGGCCATTTAAATTCCCCCCACCCATTTTCTTAACTTATTACTTATGGAGGCCAGGCACTTCCCGTCATACGTACCTCACTAAGCACAGATTTAGAGTCCGTGCCTAATGGACTTCCGTGCTGAAATCCATGTAGCTTGCGTAAAAAAAAGTTACTATGCATGCGCAGTTTAACCGACCCTAAAAATATGCACGGAAAAAGCAGCAAGTGTGAATGCGGTCCAGTATTCCTTTATTATCCTCCTTATTGTCAATATGTGTGCTAGATTTCATAGGATCACTGTTTGTTCTGGATCCAAGAGTCTAGATCCTTAGTACCTGTAATTAGATCATAGTTGCCTACTTTTGAAAACTCATTTCAGGGAGAAAAGGGGGCGGGCCCTGCGTCTCCAGGGGGCGGGTCCTGTGTCACCAGGGGCGGGTCCTGGCTTTAAGCTTAAGTCTAATCCTCTCCATACACATGAGCAGGGTAGCAGTATAGAGTATCGGCTTTAAGCTTAAGTCTAATCCTCTCCATACACATGAGCAGGGTAGCAGTATAGAGTATCGGCTTTAAGCTTAAGTCTAATCCTCTCCATACACATGAGCAGGGTAGCAGTATAGAGTATCGGCTTTAAGCTTAAGTCTAATCCTCTCCATACACATGAGCAGGGTAGCAGTATAGAGTATCGGCTTTAAGCTTAAGTCTAATCCTCTCCATACACATGAGCAGGGTAGCAGTATAGAGTATCGGCTTTAAGCTTAAGTCTAATCCTCTCCATACACATGAGCAGGGTAGCAGTATAGAGTATCGGCTTTAAGCTTAAGTCTAATCCTCTCCATACACATGAGCAGGGTAGCAGTATAGAGTATCGGCTTTAAGCTTAAGTCTAATCCTCTCCATACACATGAGCAGGGTAGCAGTATAGAGTATCGGCTTTAAGCTTAAGTCTAATCCTCTCCATACACATGAGCAGGGTAGCAGTATAGAGTATCGGCTTTAAGCTTAAGTCTAATCCTCTCCATACACATGAGCAGGGTAGCAGTATAGAGTATCGGCTTTAAGCTTAAGTCTAATCCTCTCCATACACATGAGCAGGGTAGCAGTATAGAGTATCGGCTTTAAGCTTAAGTCTAATCCTCTCCATACACATGAGCAGGGTAGCAGTATAGAGTATCGGCTTTAAGCTTAAGTCTAATCCTCTCCATACACATGAGCAGGGTAGCAGTATAGAGTATCGGCTTTAAGCTTAAGTCTAATCCTCTCCATACACATGAGCAGGGTAGCAGTATAGAGTATCGGCTTTAAGCTTAAGTCTAATCCTCTCCATACACATGAGCAGGGTAGCAGTATAGAGTATCGGCTTTAAGCTTAAGTCTAATCCTCTCCATACACATGAGCAGGGTAGCAGTATAGAGTATCGGCTTTAAGCTTAAGTCTAATCCTCTCCATACACATGAGCAGGGTAGCAGTATAGAGTATCGGCTTTAAGCTTAAGTCTAATCCTCTCCATACACATGAGCAGGGTAGCAGTATAGAGTATCGGCTTTAAGCTTAAGTCTAATCCTCTCCATACACATGAGCAGGGTAGCAGTATAGAGTATCGGCTTTAAGCTTAAGTCTAATCCTCTCCATACACATGAGCAGGGTAGCAGTATAGAGTATCGGCTTTAAGCTTAAGTCTAATCCTCTCCATACACATGAGCAGGGTAGCAGTATAGAGTATCGGCTTTAAGCTTAAGTCTAATCCTCTCCATACACATGAGCAGGGTAGCAGTATAGAGTATCGGCTTTAAGCTTAAGTCTAATCCTCTCCATACACATGAGCAGGGTAGCAGTATAGAGTATCGGCTTTAAGCTTAAGTCTAATCCTCTCCATACACATGAGCAGGGTAGCAGTATAGAGTATCGGCTTTAAGCTTAAGTCTAATCCTCTCCATACACATGAGCAGGGTAGCAGTATAGAGTATCGGCTTTAAGCTTAAGTCTAATCCTCTCCATACACATGAGCAGGGTAGCAGTATAGAGTATCGGCTTTAAGCTTAAGTCTAATCCTCTCCATACACATGAGCAGGGTAGCAGTATAGAGTATCGGCTTTAAGCTTAAGTCTAATCCTCTCCATACACATGAGCAGGGTAGCAGTATAGAGTATCGGCTTTAAGCTTAAGTCTAATCCTCTCCATACACATGAGCAGGGTAGCAGTATAGAGTATCGGCTTTAAGCTTAAGTCTAATCCTCTCCATACACATGAGCAGGGTAGCAGTATAGAGTATCGGCTTTAAGCTTAAGTCTAATCCTCTCCATACACATGAGCAGGGTAGCAGTATAGAGTATCGGCTTTAAGCTTAAGTCTAATCCTCTCCATACACATGAGCAGGGTAGCAGTATAGAGTATCGGCTTTAAGCTTAAGTCTAATCCTCTCCATACACATGAGCAGGGTAGCAGTATAGAGTATCGGCTTTAAGCTTAAGTCTAATCCTCTCCATACACATGAGCAGGGTAGCAGTATAGAGTATCGGCTTTAAGCTTAAGTCTAATCCTCTCCATACACATGAGCAGGGTAGCAGTATAGAGTATCGGCTTTAAGCTTAAGTCTAATCCTCTCCATACACATGAGCAGGGTAGCAGTATAGAGTATCGGCTTTAAGCTTAAGTCTAATCCTCTCCATACACATGAGCAGGGTAGCAGTATAGAGTATCGGCTTTAAGCTTAAGTCTAATCCTCTCCATACACATGAGCAGGGTAGCAGTATAGAGTATCGGCTTTAAGCTTAAGTCTAATCCTCTCCATACACATGAGCAGGGTAGCAGTATAGAGTATCGGCTTTAAGCTTAAGTCTAATCCTCTCCATACACATGAGCAGGGTAGCAGTATAGAGTATCGGCTTTAGGCTGTCTAATCCTCTCCATACAGATGAGCAGGCTAGCAGTATAGAGTATCGGCTTTAGGCTGTCTAATCCTCTCCATACACATGAGCAGGGTAGAAGTATAGAGTATCGGCTTTAGGCTGTCTAATCCTCTCCATACACATGAGCAGGGTAGCAGTATAGAGTATCGGCTTTAGGCTGTCTAATCCTCTCCATACACATGAGCAGGGTAGCAGTATAGAGTATCGGCTTTAGGCTACCTAGTACCACATAACCATCCGATAATGAATCCAGACTTCTCATTAATCATATTCTATTCAGCCACAATTCTGCCTATTTCCTGAGCACTAGGTTCATGGATAATTGGGATCGCCAGGTGAAGTGTGTATAATCCCAGCGCTTAGCAGGATAATGTCACCTCATCATATTATCACACAAATTATGTGTCGGGTGGACAAGGCACTTTGTCAGAATAAGACATAGTACCCATTGCAGTATCTTAATTTTCACTATTATAAAGTGTCGGCAATGGTACAGCTGAAATGAGGCTTTCACTGTAGAAAATGGGCCGCGGTAACTTCATCCTTGTGGCTCAGTGCAGTTGTACCTGAATCGTTTTGCTCATGGATCCAATGCCTATACAATTTAGAAGTCTGCATTTGGCCTATACTTGTAGTGAATGCCATAAATCTGTGCGCAAATGAGAATCGTTGATGCTGTTCCTTAGCAAAGGTGAACCGAGGATTAAATAAACCGAAGAGAAAGTAAGCTGTGAGTTGGGAAGAGGCTGCGATGGCTTAAGTTGTTGCAGTTATGCATTGTTTACTTGTTATGATCTCTTGACCCAATAGTTTTGGGGGGGTGGAGACACAAGGGTCTTGCTTAAAAACCCCCTAAGTATGATTCCCAGCCTCTGCTATCTGGAACTTACCCATTCACCCACCCCTTAGAATGTATGCGACGAGGCTTATGTTTGTTTTTCTTACAGCGGATCTGGATGGTGTTGATCCTTAGCTCATGGGAGTATCCCCTGAGGCGTAGTGGTGGTTGAGCCAAGGAGACTTCTTCTCCGTTAACCTGGGGCCAGATTTACTAAGCTGCGGGTTTAGAGAAGTAGAGATGTCACCCATGGCAACCAATCAGATTGTAGCTGACGTTCTCTAGTATATAACAGAAAAGTGAGATCTAAAATCTGATTGGTTGCCATGGGCAAACTCTCCACTTTTTTCAAACCCGCAGCTTAGTAAACGTGGCCACCGGTCTGCATTGTGTTTCATTTTATGGGCGGGCCCGGTGTCCAGTGGGGTTAACCGGTAGAAAAGCGTAAACCCTCTGAGGCGGAAGGCAGCCGCCAATGGAAGTGGGGTAGATTTCAGGCCCCCACTTTGTGATCATTCTCTAAGCAAGGCTTAGAGCGTTATGGCCTGCATTGCCTTCTTCCGCCACCATCGAGTATGTTTTTTTATACATGCATATTTTTTAATGTTATTGATATATGCATATTTATTATTACTGTATATTTTGTTAATAAACAATTCGTTTGAGTCCTTTATTGCTGCTTCATTTGGAAATGGGTTGAGGGTCAATGGTGGATGGGACTGTATTCACTGACTGACTCAACGGCCCGTATACACACCTAAGAAGCAGACACTTCTAAGGTTGCGGATCCTTAGTAAAGGACCTACTACGCATGCATAGTGGGTCCTTTACGCATTCTACATACCAGTTAGGTATTAGGTATTTTAAGTAGATAGAGGTGGCGTAATGCCGCCTTGGGGTGTGCCTGGGAAGAAATGGGAGGGGGAGGGATTTATATTGGGCGGGGAGAGGCAATGGGCTTGATCCTGATCGTAGTTACGGCGGGCGTATGCGTAAGATTGTCTGTTTAGCCGACCTGCGCATGCGGCGGGCAGATGTTGCCCGGCGTAGTTAGGGAAAATCTGTAGGCAGGATCGGGCGTCACTAACTGTGGTGTAGTTACGGTTGAGGGGGCGTTCCTCGCCGTAACGACGCTACAGTTATGGAAGGAAGGCGGGGGAAGGTAGAGAAATGAGTCAGGGAGGGCAGACGTAGCTAGTTACACTCAGGTCCGGGCGTAATTACACTCTTGTTACGCCGGCTGAAGTTGGGGGGGATAGGGGCAGGATGGGTAAGTTAGGTGCGGATCTGTCCGCCCCTAACTCACCCGGATCTTTAAACACGGTCCAACGTTAGCACGTTTATGAAAATTCTCTTTAGAACAAGGCAGATATACAAAGCAGAAGTGTGAATTCTCCTATAAATAAGACATTGGGCCCATAGGCGTATCTATAATGGGTGCAGGGTGTGCAGTGCACACGGGCCCCTCAGAACAGGGGGCCCTGTGGCATGCATCCTGCACCCTGGGTTGGCAGGGGAAGGGGGGGGCATTCAGCATCTATTTTTTCCCTCTAATATCTTCCAGAGGGAAGAAATAGATGCCAAATTAGTCCCCCTTCCCCTGCGGTGGGACTGTCCCGATTCGCGGGGCGAAAAGGAAGCGGGGCTTACAGCTCCGTTAAGCCCCGCCCCCTTTCGGTCTGCGAATCAGGACAGTCCTGTCTCAGGTAAGGGAAGGGAGGCCCATGTGCAAATCCTGCACACGGGCCCCCTTACTTCTTAAAACGCCCCTGATTGGGCCGGATGCAGAACTACATCCGTCTTCCATAGACGGACGTAGTTCAATAAACAGTAGCTACTGCGCATGTGTAGTAGCTATTGTACGTAATATGCGTATCGTTTCGATACGTAGATTGCGTATATGCGGTCTTTTAGATAGTTAATGCTAAATTGCTATCTTTCCTAATGCTGCAGTGTTACTGAACAACACAAAGTTGTCATGGGGACACATGACTGGAACGCCAGTTTGTAATTTTATATATGTAATAATTCTCATGGATGCCTTTCCCTTCTTTATGGCAAGTTAATGTTATGGGAAAAAATAGTTAGTCTCGGCTTTTGTGCCGCACATCAGAGCGGGGAATAACATTTTTAGAATTCTATGTAACCGTATATCTGCGCAGAATCTGGTGCCGCTACTTATCTATTGTCATGGTTCTCAAAATCATTTTTGTTTATTTGAGTTGGAGACAGCCAAAACATTGTAAATAGCTCAGCTGCAGTACAACAGAACGTACTTTGGCTATCTGGTCCTGCTGTAATGTAAACCTGAGAGAAGCAAGTTCATAATACATTCCACAGGAACTCTTACTAATGCTTTTAGATAGAAAAGAAAAAAAGCTATATAGGCTTTATAAGCTGCGGGTTTGGAAAAGTGGAGATGTTGCCCATAGTAACGAATTAGATTCTAGATCATTTAACTTTTACATACTAGGGAATGTCAGCTAGAATATGATTGGTTGCTATGGGCAACATCTCCACTTTTCCATGTGTGCTTATTTTGGAAAGTGAAGGTATGTATTGAGTATGTTGCACAATGGCCACTCTCATACCTATTAGACGGTGGACTTTAAATGTTGGTCATATTGGGGCACCTGTTGTGGATGGATGTAGGAGGGAAAACTGGGGTGTGGGGGAACCTATGAACTTACCTAGACCATTCATAAGTAAGGAAACCTCCCTCCACTGTAGACAGTTTACCTGGCATCAGAGGTAAGAGGAACCTTGACAGGTCCAATAGGATTTTGGGGACCATTGGAGAGGTGGATCGTCAGACTGGGACGTCTGCGCTGGCCAATCCTGACTGTTGGGGACTGATCATTTAGGGCCCAATTCAATTTACCACGAAGACGGGAAAAAGCTTGCGGTGCGCTTTATCCCGTCTCTGTTACGGAAGCCAAAATTTGCAGGTGTGCATAAAAATCCACAAAATAAATTTGCAGGATTAGCTTTGCAGCGCAAATAACGCAGTGTGCGAAACTAACTGAATTGGGTCCTTAGGGTTTCCAGCCAAGGCAATCTGAGCTCGCTGCCTCACTGACTCCATCTTCTGCTTAGAATGCGGAGCTCAGTCCAGAATAGAGAAGAGGACCAACCTGTAGGTTAGAGATCCAGCACAGCCAGCAGGTGGGGAAGAACACCAGCAGCGGCTGGAAGACACAGAGTCTGTGTCAGGAACAGGTATGATTCCTATATGAAATGTACAATATTTCTCTATTACTTATTGGTAAGAACATACATATTTAATGAATGGCATTTGTCACCTCAAGGGGTCTGGCTGAATAACCAAATGTCCCTCTAGGAGTCAGGCAGAGAGAGGAAGAGGTCTGATACCATTCACACCTAACCTGGCTTCAAAAGGGACATTACAGACAAAAGACTCCACCACCCCAGGGGGATACCTCAGAGAGGCCTCTAGAGGACATGCAGAAATTTGACCAGTAATTAACCCTAGGATCAAAGCAGTGTCCATATTTTGGGGAAATTCATACTTTCTCATATTTGTGGAAACCCCAAACTTTAGAGAAATATGACACTTGCTCCGGTTGGCAATACTTATAATTTG
>WWET01001824.1:18222-35500 GCA_011038615.1 Limnodynastes dumerilii | reverse complement strand
TAGCTATTGTACGTAATATGCGTATCGTTTCGATACGTAGATTGCGTATATGCGGTCTTTTAGATAGTTAATGCTAAATTGCTATCTTTCCTAATGCTGCAGTGTTACTGAACAACACAAAGTTGTCATGGGGACACATGACTGGAACGCCAGTTTGTAATTTTATATATGTAATAATTCTCATGGATGCCTTTCCCTTCTTTATGGCAAGTTAATGTTATGGGAAAAAATAGTTAGTCTCGGCTTTTGTGCCGCACATCAGAGCGGGGAATAACATTTTTAGAATTCTATGTAACCGTATATCTGCGCAGAATCTGGTGCCGCTACTTATCTATTGTCATGGTTCTCAAAATCATTTTTGTTTATTTGAGTTGGAGACAGCCAAAACATTGTAAATAGCTCAGCTGCAGTACAACAGAACGTACTTTGGCTATCTGGTCCTGCTGTAATGTAAACCTGAGAGAAGCAAGTTCATAATACATTCCACAGGAACTCTTACTAATGCTTTTAGATAGAAAAGAAAAAAAGCTATATAGGCTTTATAAGCTGCGGGTTTGGAAAAGTGGAGATGTTGCCCATAGTAACGAATTAGATTCTAGATCATTTAACTTTTACATACTAGGGAATGTCAGCTAGAATATGATTGGTTGCTATGGGCAACATCTCCACTTTTCCATGTGTGCTTATTTTGGAAAGTGAAGGTATGTATTGAGTATGTTGCACAATGGCCACTCTCATACCTATTAGACGGTGGACTTTAAATGTTGGTCATATTGGGGCACCTGTTGTGGATGGATGTAGGAGGGAAAACTGGGGTGTGGGGGAACCTATGAACTTACCTAGACCATTCATAAGTAAGGAAACCTCCCTCCACTGTAGACAGTTTACCTGGCATCAGAGGTAAGAGGAACCTTGACAGGTCCAATAGGATTTTGGGGACCATTGGAGAGGTGGATCGTCAGACTGGGACGTCTGCGCTGGCCAATCCTGACTGTTGGGGACTGATCATTTAGGGCCCAATTCAATTTACCACGAAGACGGGAAAAAGCTTGCGGTGCGCTTTATCCCGTCTCTGTTACGGAAGCCAAAATTTGCAGGTGTGCATAAAAATCCACAAAATAAATTTGCAGGATTAGCTTTGCAGTGCAAATAACGCAGTGTGCGAAACTAACTGAATTGGGTCCTTAGGGTTTCCAGCCAAGGCAATCTGAGCTCGCTGCCTCACTGACTCCATCTTCTGCTTAGAATGCGGAGCTCAGTCCAGAATAGAGAAGAGGACCAACCTGTAGGTTAGAGATCCAGCACAGCCAGCAGGTGGGGAAGAACACCAGCAGCGGCTGGAAGACACAGAGTCTGTGTCAGGAACAGGTATGATTCCTATATGAAATGTACACCCCTAGCAAAGAAGTAATCTCAACACAGGTGATTATTCCCTGTTTTGCTCCTTTTTATTTTAAATTGCTTGTATGACTTTTTATTCTGTCTAGTCCTGTAACCTTTTATTGTTAAATATCCTTTTTTTCTGTAAATAAGCATTGTACCTTTTTATTTTGAATAAATCTTTAATTTCCTTTGCCTTATTCATATTTGCTCTGAAAGCCATACTCTCTGAAGAGAACTTGACTGCTTTGGCTACTGTACTGTAACTGATAGGAGGAATAATTCATGAGATGATCATTCCAATAACAGAGGTTATTATTCCAGGGGGGTTTATAGGAATAAGGTGGATAGGTTTGCGTTAACCTTTAAAAGCGCGTGGTGGCAGTTTGAATATTTGGGGTAAATATAGAGATTTACCCAAATAGAGGTGGCTGGCGCTAGAAGATTAATGTGGGTTTAACTTGCTAGGCCCCCAGGTAAACGTAAATTTGGGTTTCCATGTCAGGGATTCTGATGTAGGTGGTCCGGGTACCTGACAGTCTGGAAAGGCTTATTACTCTTGAAAAAGAGCTGCCCTGGTTGCTACCTCTGTAGTCCAAGTAGACTCCGTTAGACTACCAGGGAAGGAAAGAGCCACAGAATAGGCAGCACGAAAGTATCCTTTATAGTAGTCAATGAGCAGGTGGTGCTTGGCCTTTTAGATAGGACAGCAGCCCCAAATGTAACCCACTGCTCTCCTAAGCAATGAGTAGATTGTGCTGGTCGCTTGTAAGTGGGGCACTTAGCTGTAAGTGTAACTACCTGTACCCCTGGCCTAGGGAACAAGCAGGTGGTGCTGGGCCCTGGTAAGTGGGCACTAGGTATCAGGTGTGAAGCTACCTGGACCCCAGCAGGAGGCATGGAGCGGGGTAGGAGGAAAGAATGTTTGTTTTCTCCTTCTTAAGAAGGAGAATAAAAACAGGGAAGATAGGGAAACCCAAAGGAACTCTTACGGTTCTTAAACAAAGGGGGAGGTGGCGGGAAAGGGAGCTTTAAGACAGATGCGGAAACATGCTTATCTGCACCTTCTTAAAGCTTTCTTAAGCTTCAATACTGTCCATAGTTACTTAAGTAAAAAGAGGCCACGGCAGCCTCGGGCCATTTTTTAAGAAGAGTGGGTGGGGGGAAGGATTTAAATGAGCCGAAGTGGGCGGGGGAAGTGTTCTCCATTCGTATATTCCTTCTTAAGAAGGAAAATGCGCATTGCTACTTAAGGAAGCCTTATGATACTAATAAGGGCCATTAGGCTCCTAAAAATGGGGGGTGGTTTGTAGGGCTGGAAAGGTGGGGCTAGACCTGTCCGCACCTAACTAACTCTTAACTGTGAATATGGTCCATCAAGTATTGTGAGTTCACTGCACAGTCCTGCTTTAGCATTATAAAAAGCAGAATCATTATGTTCCAAGTCCTCTGATTTTCCTGGCTAATGAAGAGGGAATATTATGCTATGAACAGGTTATCCTGTAAATATTTTTCATGATCCCATTGCTTAGCAATGGAGAGACTGCCAAATAAATCAATACACATCAATAATCTCCGAAAAGGTACATTTTTATTCTTAAAGGCTTAGAGACTGATCAGCACCTCTCACAGGAAGATTCGGGGCTATTTGAAGAGAGGATTAAAATAAGACTTGATTTGATTGCATTAGGACAACCCGTAAACCGTATATAAGGCTGAGTGTTAGCGCTAGCTCTAATCATTGAGAGGCCAAATACTCTGTGTCACCCAATGTGTCAGGGCTAGAAGTTCCGGGCACAATAAATTCCTGGGATTGCATTAATTGGAGATTTTCACTTCAGGAAAAATCTCGTTTTTATTGCAGTAACAGCTAGGGATAGACTGTGAATATAAACCAGTGCGGGCATTTGCAGCACACAAGCTCACCAGCTGAAAAAATGGGTCATGTCTGTCTGAGCTATTAGATAGCTTACCCCCTTGTTCACTCTAATTCATCCATTTGTTCTCTTCAGCTCCATCCCCTCTACTTTTCCAGCCAGTTCCCCATTTGCTCTCTCCTGCTCTACTCCCTTTTTATTCCACCGTAGGTCATGAGTTCGGTTCCCGGACTATACCTTATCTGTGCAGAGTTTTGTTTCTCCCCGTGTCTGTTTTGGTTTCCTCTGGGTGCTTCAGTTTCCTCCCACACGCAAAAAATGTGCTGGTAGGTTAATTGGCTGCTGAATAAATTAGCCCTAAAGTGTATTTCTGTGTTACACGTGTGTAGCTCCAGGACAGGACAAGGACTAATGTGAAATATTCTGTAAAGTGCTATGTTATCTCATAGCGCTATATAATTTGTCAGTGTCTTTTTCCTGGACTTAAGTTTCTCCACTTGCCCTTTGTCATCTCTCATGCGGTTGTCCAACAGATCAGTGGTGGTTCCCTGTAGCGCCACAATGCACAGCATCCAAACTTCGGTTCCCAAGCACATGATTAGTGGACATCTGATATTGTATCCCTGCTATATGCAATCTTCTGTGCAACCACATGAAGGGCCTCTCCTGTCCTCTCTCTTGCACAGACTTACAATCGCTGAAAGCTACCTTCAGTAAGTCTGGAGAGGGGGGCACTCAGCATGCCCTTACTGTAAAATGTAAATCGCTTCCTCCGTCTCCTTTATGGCAGAAAAAAATATATATTTTTTACTCTAGTTTGCGATGACGCTTTCTGATAGCGGCACTCTGACATGCGCAGAAAGCAGGCAAATTTCTTATCCAAGCCATAGTAAAACGCCCCTTTTCGGACATCTGGATCCATTCTGACATCCTTAGGAATATGATGTTGCAAGGAACAAGGACTTACAGCTGACTGTGTCCAGCAGAGGGCCTTGGTCCTGTCCTTCACTGGCATTAGTACAAATACAGTAAACATGATTAAAGAACCAAGTCATTCCTCTGTCAGCTTTTCCAGTTTATCATTAGTCAAGTGGTAATTTTGTGGTGTATTACAGAGTTACAAACAAGGGGCCTGATCCAGTGCTGAGCGTACTAATGCTCATTGTAACAGCATTACCCTTCCCCGACACTCCCCCTGCGGGATCGTAATTACACTGAGTTACGCCGGCTGAAGGCTACCCTAAGTTCAGCCGGCATAACCCAGTGTACCTCCCAGCCTCAATACCCTCCCTCCCCACGCCTACCTGCACTAAACTCAGTGTAGGGGGACGCCCCCTCCAGCGTTACTACCCTGAAGCTACGCACGCCCGATCTTATGCTGCTGGCTGGCGTTTTAACGCCAGCAAGTGTAGGTCTGGATCAGGCCTAAGGTGCAGATTGAACTCCGGATGGGGGGGTTTTTATGATATTATTATTATTATTATTTTTATTAACATTTATTTATAAGGCGCCACACATAGGAACAGATAGGGTGTCTGCCTCAGATCCAGGGGGCAAAATGTGCTCTTATTGAATTTAGATGTTATCAAACATTCAATGCAGAAGTGTCCTAGTTGCCCAGGCAACACCCTGGGCCAGGGTGTTGACAACACAGGTAATTTCACTTGATGGTGGCTTACCATGCTCCTAAAACTCCCAAGAAAGGCTAGAGGAACTAAACATGTATAGCTTGGAGCAGAGAAGGGAGAGGGGGGACATGATAGCAGTTTTCACATATATGAAATGTTGTGACTGGCTAGAGGAGGGGGCATTTTTCAGAGGAAGAGGTGTAATAGAACACAAGGGCATGAATATAAACTGTAGGGTGAAAGATTCAGAGGAAATGTGTGGAAAAATGACTTCACTGAAAGGGTGATAGATAAGTGGAATAACCTCCCATCTGAGGTGGTTGAGGGTAACACAGTCGAGCAGTGTAAACATGCTTGGGATAAATATATGGATATTCTAAATCTCAAACTAAATTGAGGGTGAATAGGGTCTAGGGTTAGTATAGTTTTAAATAAACAACTGGGCAGACTGGATGGGCCATGTGGCTCTTATCTGCCGTCACTCTATGTTTCTATGATTATTGGGAGAGAGGGAATACCTAGATCTTTATTAGCAGTCATGGATCAGACCACATGACTGCCAGGCCTCCAATGGGCTGTGCTAGAAAGGGCATAGAGGACATTATCAGAATCGCTGCCTGTCCCACACATGGGACTGGCATTTACCTAAGACAACATGACTTCAGTAATGGAGACAGAAATGACAAATACAATTTGGTCTCTTGTTAATCAACTCCAGTGTCACCTACTTCTAGCTTTTCTAGAAATATGATGTCATCATAGGGCCTGGTGTTCACTAGAGCCCCTAATAGTGGGGATAGTTTGGCTCCAGCACTTCCTAGCAGGTCGCCGCCCCAAGAAGCGCCACCCGGGAGAAGAAAGACAAAACCAAGATGCAGTAAGATCAAGAATAGACAAACTGGAGAAAATAGCGGAGAAAGACAGGGCCAAAAGGGACTAGCCCTGGACACAGAACCAGGACAAGAGACGGAAAAGATGCACAAGGGCTCTCACAACACTCTCACAAAGAGTAGGCAGCCCCCAAAGGGGGAGACAAAAACAGTCACTCCGGAGACGACAAGGAGAAGTATGGGATGGAGAAAACACTGGGATACAAGGAGAGAGAGGTACACTGGGAGAGAAAGGCAAGATGCAAGGCTGTAAACTGGGACACTCAGTATCACAAGATATCAAACAAAACAATAAGCAGAAGGCAGCAGACTAGCAAACACAACAGCCGGAAGTATGCTGCTCTGCCAGCACTGAATCACTTAGATCATACCTCCCAACTGTCCCGATTTCCGCGGGATAGTCCTGATTTCGGCACGCTTCCCCGCCCGTTGTCTTGTTTGACAGAGATATGTTTTTTTTTGTTTTGGTTTTTTTTTTTCATATATTTGAGCTGCAATAAGCCAGTTGTCCAGCAGGTGGCGCTGTGACAATCGGGTAGAGGAGGCTCCACACGCAGGAAATCACCTCTGCAGAGTTCCTGAGTGTCACTGTCTTCCACCGGTATCCAGCATGTCTCACCTGCTACCACTGCCCTGCTCTGGACTGGTAAGTGGCCTGGGGGCTCCTACCCTATGCTGTGCTTGTCCTATCTGCATGGGCTGTGGAGGGATACAGATAGTGAAAGGACCAGGGAGACTAACAGCCATAACAAGGGGGCGGGGGAGGCTGGTACTGTCAATGGGGGGCAGATGGAAGGTGTCAATTGGGGGTAGACGTCACATTGGAGGCTGGCACTGGCAATAGGGGGCAGATTGAGGCTGGCAATAGGGGGCAGACATGGAGGCATTGCCTCCTACTGCAGTTCTACATGATTATGCTGTGGTGCAGATTTGCTTTTTTTTTCCGTTTAACTCTTAACTCTGGATCATTCCCAGAGTGTCCATCCTGCACATTCATGGACAGATGGTTCTCCTGTGCATGCACAGAATAGACAACAAGGCTGCAGAGTGTCTGTGAGTGTTCCAGTACTTCATATCCAGCCCTTCACCTACTGTATCACCCTGTTTGGCCAGCTGTACATATCGATGAGCAGAAAATGGAGCAGCTGGTAATAGTAGCGCGTGTGTGTGTGTACCAATGGACAAGACAGGGTTAGGTGAGTAATTAAGGTAAATTTAGCCATAAACTACACAGATTATTGGTCCTAGTAGAAGATGGTTCAATAAACCAGACAATTTCCTACTAAGGAAAGGTGAGAGAAGCTTCGAACCGTAGTCTGTGGCCAGATCACCTCCCGGCTGGATACATAACTGGCAAGTATAGCAGTAATATAGTAATGAAAGCTTTGTATCTCTTGCAGTATGCAGACCTTTCATTAGTTTATTACTGTAGTCTTAGCCCAGGAAGTAAAATCAGTAAAATAAGTCAGCTTGGGTCCAATATGTATTAAACATGCCATAAGATAAAATTGTAGGACCCAAACATTTTGGCTGTTTAATTGTCGTTTGGAAAAAACATTTGCCATACACAACAGCTAGTGGATAATGGGATGATAGGACCAAAAACCACTCTAGTGTATGATCAGCTTAAAAGGTAAGTGAAGAGAGGAAGAGTTTTCAGAAAGAAATTAAAGGAGACAATCAAGGATGGACAAAGGAACAACGGAGGATGGATTTAAGAGAAAAATGGTGACAGGGGAATTAGAGGAAACAGCGGTGAGAAGGATATAGAGGGAACAATGGTGAGAGAACCTTTATAGAGGGAACAACGGAGCAGTGAGGTATAATAGAGGGGACAATGGCAGAAAGGAGTATAATGGAGAGATCAGTGGTGAGAGGGATGTTGTGGAGAGAACAATGGGGAGAGGGATGAAATGGAGAGAACTGGTAGAGACCACACAATTTTTTATCAATTTTATTCAGCAACATTTGATAATTTTTTACATTGTTCGTATCAGACTTGTTCAAGTAAAGTAGAAAAGGCTGTTCTCAGAGACCCTAAAAAACACTATACTGACCTTAGACCCTACGAAAGCAAAAGACAAGGGGTCCGATCTAGCTTTAGGCGCAACAATACATAGGGCCGGATCCAGAACTATGGCCATCAGGTACGAGTGGACGTACCTGATGGTGATTGCTAGCAACTGCGCATGCGTAGTAATTATGTACGTAATCTACGTTTCGGTACATAGATTGCGTATATGCGGTCTTTAAGACCGCATATACACAATCTACGTACCGAAACGATACGTAGATTACGTACATAGTTACTACACATGCGCAGTAGCTAGCAATCACCTCCCCCTAATCATCTACATCTAGCTGTCCTGTTAAAGAACAAATAATTATAAACTCAATTATCAACTCAAAATATAATCATTTTATTAGTTTAACGCGTTTCATCAATAAAATTGACCTCCCTCCCCTAATGAAGTCAATTTTTATTGATGAAACGTATTGACACCATAAAATGAATACAGCACATTGAGTTAGGGCCGGATCCAGACCTGATAACGTTAGGCCACTAACGCATGCAAAGTGCCTAATTTGAGTGGGGAGGCACATGCGTCCACCAGATGTTACGCTAGGGCAGGCCTGGCCAAACTGTGGCTCTCCAGGTGTTGTTAAACTATGACTCCCAGCATTCTTTGTCAGGTATAAGCTAGTAACTATTTTACAATAAATCGTAATTGAGAATCTGGTCCAATATGAGGAGAGCCATCGACATCATCCACATTACTAACTTACATAAGTCACAGTTCTCTTATTGGATGCTGAAAGATCATTTAATTCCTGGCTGTTTATGTCAGAAACCCTCCAACACTATGGCTTTTCAGGTGCCTTTATCCAAGGGATTTTATCTCTATATATTGTCTCTCAGCAGGGGTGATTATTAATGGCTCGCCTTAGGAAACTGTTTTTATCGAATGGCACTCGACAGGGATGTCCGCTTTCACCCATTATATTTGCCGTGATCATTGAACCCCTAGCTGCAGCAGTAAGGAACTCCCGTGATATACAGGGTGTGGTTGTGGTAACCAAGAAATCTGTGACTCTTTGCTGACGATATCTTCCTGACTTTGTAGCGAGAGTATCCTTACCTTACCTCTTCCGACTCATGATAGAATATGGCCGTATGTCGAGTTATAAAATCAACATCTCAAAGTAGGAAGCACTGCTACTACAATGCTCACCCAGACTTCGGGCAAACCTTTGCTGTCACATAGACAGAACATTTTATTAATGCAATATAGAAGAAAATATTCACATTAGTGTGTTTTTTGACTATTACAATGCCAATTATACAATAACCATATTGAGTTCTGACATCATACCGGTGTGATGTCCAAATACGTTGTAGAATCTTGTAAAACCGCATCATATTGTGATTGCTATTTTTGGAACTCCTCATTTTTGCAATCATTAATATCATGACTTCAGAGCGTGCGCTGTCTAAACCTTCAGTTCAACGATTCTCCTTGCTCTTCCTACAGTAATGCTGCCGTTGTGGGCGTGCATATAGTTGTAGCACTGGGTTATGGGACGAGTTTGACAATGATCCAGTGACAGACACATAGTTGCAGTGTGTACAGGTGTGGCATTTTCCTTATTGTGTGTCACATTTAAATCATGACAAATTATGTTAGTATAGTAATATTAGATACACTTCTAGGGCCGGATCCAGACCTGATGACGTCAGACCAAAGTGCGTAAGTGGGCTGATTTGACTAGAGGGCGCATGTGCAATCTACGTATCGAAACGATACGCAGATTACGTACAATAGCTACTACGCATGCGCAGTAGCTACTGTTCATTGAATTACGGCCGTCTGTGGAAGACGGCCATAGTTCTGGATCTACCCCCCTGTCTTTAACTTATAGCATTTAATATACTCTAACAAACTACTATATACAGAATGGTTTAGCTGCCTATGCACTATGACAGGTCTGGCCAACCTGTGGCTCTCCAGGTGTGGTGAAACTACAAGTCTCAGCATGCTTTGACTGGTTTGCCATAGTTAATACTTGGCAAAGAATTCTGGGACTCGTAGTTTCACAACACCTGGAGAGCAACAGGTTGGCCAGGCCTGCACTATGAGATGTAGAGCTGCTTTCACAAATGTTGAAGGCCGACTCACTCTACTACAGTGGCGTTACTACCATGGGAGCAGGGGGTGTGGCTGCTACTAGAAGAAGGAAGTCAGGGGTAGATGCCCATGGAACTCTAAGCCGTCAGAGGCTGTCATTCTTATAGATACATTGGGCTGGATCCAGACTTAAGTGCTTGAAATTAGTTACTCCTGGGCTAAACCATGTTGATTTCAGGGGGAGTCAAGTTAATTGTATTCTTTGCATGCAGGGATATATCTTTGAATTGGTTACTGCACACAGATACTGACCAGCTTTACTATTACACTGTTTTTTTAGACTTGGGACAGGAAACATCACCTCTCAACTCTAATACTATTTGCAACAGATGAATTATCGGTAAATTGCGGACGTATGTGTAATACGTCAGCGGTTATGAATCCGGGCCGAGGTCTTTATTATCCCTTAGTGATTGTAAAGCCTCTTTCTCCCTTCTTTTTAAATTTAGTCCCTTATTCTTGGATGGTTTTACCTTAGAGATTTCTTCAGCAATGATCTTTTCAGAGGCCTTGATGAAACACCCCCTAGATTCTGTGGGGTTAAAAGTAGATTTCTTTTAACATCTTAAGATTTATTTTTACATTTTATAACTTCTCATTGTTGATTATTAGTTTCCTCTATTAAACTATCTTTATATTTGTAAAATCATTTTTACTGTTTATTCTGAAGGAATTTCTCTACTTCTGTAAAAGTATTGAAGACGTTTGATTTATGGGCAAACTTAACACCCATTTTGAGAACTGATCAACTGTCACTTGGTTTACTTAAATTTTTTTATAGTTGGACCAATTTCCTTGTTGTTTTTTCTTTTGGATTTTTTTGTGTTTTTTTTTGTTATTTTTGGTTTTCTTATTTACATTTCCCCTAGTGCCACAACTTTTTCTTAGGGTCATGGGATATGATTTTCCCTTCTTCACCGAAGATCCTCAACTGACTGGTTTAGCAAAGGGGAAAATCTATTTTCAAATGGTACGTTAAATCTTCTTGACTCATTAAATTCACAATGAAATCTGAAACCATTTCATCCTTCTAACGTTCTCCAATCATCATATTAGTTAGCTAATTTAGCTTTAAATTTTATGGAGTAATCATTATTTGTTTTGTTTAATTTTTGCTGTTTTGTTTCTTTGGTTTATCCTTATCCTTATGTTTTCTACCTTTTTTACTTGATGTGGGTTTGTATTCCTATATTCCTCTGTTCTCCATCCCTGTTCACAAGGACACTCTGTGGTCTTTTAAGAATTTATTTTTTTTCATTTTTACTAATTTTTAGTTCTATCTCTTTTTCCAGGTCTTTCAATTCTTCCAGTTCAGAGAAAGCAACAGTGAGATTTACTAACTTAAAGATCTCATCTCTTCTTCTTCTGTCTTCTATATTGATATCCATCAGGGGAAAGGAGCAGCTTGCCTTGCCCTATAATTTTCTCATATTGGATTCAAATGTGGGGACTTTAGTAATTTTTAATCCCTTGGGAATAATACCTTTGATGTTATATATTTTCAAGATCACAATCTCCACCAAATTTAATTTTCTTTAATTACCACATTTTAAAGTTGTCTCATAACTTTGTCTAAATCTTCACCTTCATGTTCAATAAATGATGCCCTATTTATTCTGTGAGTAAACATAGTAATGCCTTTAATCTCATGAAGTGAACAAAATAAACTAATAAGGAATAATAAAAGTTATAGAAACAGAAATAACAAAAATACATAATCAAGAATTCTTTAAAAAAAATACATAAAAATCACTTAGTAAACAATTAAAAGGATTTAAAGTAAACTACAATGATTAACTCTTGGTAGATAATTTATGGGCAACAGGAAGTATAACGATAGATGTATAAAGCTTTCTGTAAAGTCCTATAAAACCATGTATATGTAAATGTCCTTTTTCAGTAAAAAAAAAAGGATGTATCCTTATACTGTATTCTGTGTAGATAATTATCTTCCATGCATGTTTCCTTAGCGTGGAAAAGAAAAAATAATTACACAATATCTACTACAGTAGTAGTAGTGTTTTATAAGTACTTTACAAGCTTCTGACAGCTGCCTGCAGCCAATAAGGGGGGGCGGAGGATTAGCGCAAATCCTCCTTTTCATCCAGATTTAGACCCCACCTCCTTGCTATGAGTCGGTCTACTGCTCTACTACTTACATTTAGGATAGGCAACCTGTGGTTGTAAAACCACAAGCCCCATCTTGCTTTGCTTAGGTATCAGTTATGCCTAAGCTGCTGGTGCATGCTGGGAGTGTAGTGGTTACTTATACCTGCATGATGGGGGACAGGACGCTGAAGGATATAATAAATATTGTATATACTTTCATTAACTTTTCCGCTTAGACTTCTCTTTGTCCCTCCAGCCTCCAGTAAGACTTTTCATTGTGAAATGAAACCTGAGCTCGTGTGACAAATCGCAGCTTTTACATTTCTAGTTCTGAAATGCCTCACAGAACTATCTGCCCGTGTTTGTGACATTTTCCTCGATCACTGTGGAACACTGGAACTTGCAAAACCATTCTGCTCATTCTAACTGACAACAATGCGCTACTCGGAGCACCTGTTTATATAGAAATCCAGATATGGAAATGGCAACATCGCTGTTGAGGAATGATTTTCTAGGTATATACATAAACACTCTCTGCAGTTTGATGACTTATATCAAGAAAAAGGCAAATAAAACAGCATTAAAGTACCTTCACTTGTTATATACATTTAACACCTCATTGCTTGTAAGATTTAAGAACAAATGGACTAATCCAAAGTTCCAGCAGAAACTTCTCCAAAGTTCCAGCAGAAACAACTATAAATGCACAACCTGAAAAAATGCTGAGCTGCAAAGGAGGCATCATTAAATGTGTTGGTATGGACATTTAGAAGTGGTGGTATGGACATTTAGAAGTGGAGGTATGGACATTTAGAAGTGACGGTATGGACATTTAGAAGTGGAGGTATGGACATTTAGAAGTGATGGTATGGACATTTAGAAGTGGAGGTATGGACATTTATAGGTGACGGCATTCACATTTAGAAGTGGAGGTATGGACATTTAGAAGTGGCAGTATGGACATTTAGAAGTGGCGGTATGGACATTTAGAAGTGGAGGTATGGACATTTAGTAGACATTTAGTAGCCCAGACATTTAGTCCATTCCAAAAGGAATGGACTCGACACTCAGGTTAGTACAACGCTGCCATGCTCTGCGTAACAGTTCAGAGAGCCTTTATTTATGCAACATACATCTTTAACTTTCATGCGTCACTAATATAATGTGATTGGCTGAAGCTTGTGTCTAGGCGTTTCCTATAGGCGTATTCAGAATAACATATTCGGGTCAAGTTCAGTTTAACATATCCCCAAAAGAGGGATTTTTTATGGTTTATCACCTTAAGCTTCACGTCTCTCCTGCTAAGTGTATTTTTCTTTATCAGTTCTCAGAATTAAAGTGGCATGGAGGTGTTATTCCATCTGTATCTCAACCACACGTAGCCACCTCGTCAATTTTTAGCTTTCCTGTTGTTCAACAAAAGACCTGTGGTTTGGTGCATCCTCTTGAAATTTGTTTTCTTGTAAAAATAAGCACAGCTCAAGCCAAGGTGTTATTTATCATTTTTAAAGCAATAAATTCTTTAAAGCAATAGATACAATTTAATCATCCTATATCTTAGTATACCTTTACTCTCACAATACTTACTACCAGTACCCCCACCATGGATATCTCTATCTCTACCCGTCTTCTTCATTTTCCTCTTTCCATTAATATTTCTTAAAGGGTACAATTACAGATATCTGACAGCCAAAGGACCTAGAAAGCTGCCAGGTATTGGACCCTATGGCAGAGGAATCACCTCAGCCGGTGTGCCGCTCAGGAGCTCCACTCCCTCCCTACCTCTCCCGGAAGTGTGACTTCAGCACTGCAGGGGTTGGGAGTGTGGACATTTGACCAGCACATTTATAGGGGTGGCGACCGCCCCCCACCCCCCTCTAAATCCATTCTTTTCCTCAGGCGGTCATCATTAAAAATGGCTGATTTTTAACAGGACTGAACATACTGTAAAAGTAACAACCTCAAAGAAAAGGGATACTAAAATAAATACAAAAGTGTGATAACATTTCCTTACAGTAAGAACATGATGACTTTTTGATGTGTGCTTAAATAATGCTGTCATTTTTATGTTTATGTGCATAACATGTTTCACTAAACTTTATTGCTTCTGTGCAGAGACATCTGCAGACATAATTGACCACAAGTTTCATCTCAGGTCAATCTATGTAAATTGCCGGTATTATTCCAAACTCAAAGTGTATGAAATGGATTACCCAGGGAAAGGTTGAGCGCAGCCAAATATGGCTAGTATCTCATAGACCACACTCCATTACTGATGATCTGGATTCATGACTGCCTATGTTTCTCCAGCTTGTTTGACCTTTAATATTTTCTCTATCAACATGCCTTACTGCTTTCCGGAGAAATTGTTATCTAGAGTGTGAAATTAACCATTCCTTTGTTATGAACTCACAACTTGGATATGGCACTAAATAGTTTCAAACCTGAAGCATATTTGAATAGTTTCCAATCACAACTACAGCATGACCTTCTGGATTTTAATAATTGTAATTTCCCCAGCAAAGTAAATTAGTGCTAGAAAATTCATGTAGACAGCTGCAGAAGTGAGGAATTCCTTCCTACAACCCACAAGCAATGTCAGTACAACTGTCATGCAATGCATTGCCTAAAATGAACCTAACTAATTGTTTAAAAGGAGCAGATTGATTTGTTGATGTGTGTCATGTGACTTGGTGTAGTTGAGAGGTAAGTAATGTGATGAAGGATTCATTGACCTGTTTGCTAAATTCATGAATACCAAGAAAGATGACAACAATAAGAGAAAATATACACGAGGACCCACTTATGCAAAATAGGTGTTTTCTGAACACAAAGGACCAGCTTCATAGCTCTGTGCAATGTATGAACGCACTTTAATAAAGCATGGAAGAGGGGAGGACATGCCCCTGTTACACTCCTCCTTCTTACGGAGTTTGGACACTTAGTACCCAGAACCCTACCTTAACTTTACAGTGCAGAACTGCTTCTCCCCACTCATTTAGCATGCATAACTCCACCTATGTGGTGAGGTTTAGGCATGCGGATCTTCAGTGCGGGCCTATTCTATGGAGGAACTTATGACCACAGTTGCCGACTTTTAAAAGCTTCCCTCCGGGAGATCCCGGAGGGAAGCCATAGATGCATGCAAGGGGTGGGGCTTAATGGCGTGACTTATGCAAATTGCATCATTAAGCCCCGCCCCTTGACTATCAATTATCCATTTCAGGGCTTCATAGGGATGGGGATGGGTCTTGAGGACGCAATTTGCCTCATCAAGTCCCTCCCTGTCCCTAGCAACACTAGTAAACTAGTGCTGCCAGGCTGGGGGGGGGGGCAGAACTTGAGGCCATGGTTTTATGGAAACCACGAGCCTTAAGTCCCTTGCGGGAGATTTGTTGGGTCTCCCGGTATACCAGGAGAACTGCCCAAATATCGGGGGGGTCTTGGCAACTATGCTTATGACATCGCGCATGCGCCGATGTTACATGTCAAAAGGACTTACGCAAGAGACCTTTCCAATTTGGAAATATTCTCTACTTAAAAGAATTGATACAGCCATGATTAAGCTGTCAGCAGTATCAATGACGAGTATGTAAATGGCAACTACATCCCCTGCCTCTGGAGCCTACTTGAAAGTTGCGCAGATTTGTACGCATCATGATTGTTTATTTGTGAGGTTGCAAAGTTTCTCAACAATAGACAATCAGGTTAGTCACATCACACGAATGCATGATAAAAATATTCTTACACAAGTTCATTACAAGTATAATCCACACAAGTAAGTTCATAGATTTTCTTTTCACTAACTTCAGACAGTCATTTTTACTATGATGATAGAAGGGACCAAATTGCAGGCTCATTACAGCTAATGACAGATCTCACCCTGGGAACATCTTGCTCTCAGGCAGCAGTGGTAGAACAGAAGAAGATCAGCATAAGATGGAGGACTGTACAAGGTCAAGGACTGCTGCTTTTACAGGCACGTTCCGCTATTCTTTTGAGTGGTATTTCTTTAGCAACAGGAGCCTGGTCACTAGAAAGGCTAACATTGTCATTACCCTGCCGCCAACTGGCTTGCTGATGTCAAGCGGCAGTGTGTTCAAGTTTATTCTCTGAAAGGCCTTTTCATCATTGTATCGAAACGCCTTTGCCTGCAGAACTACTAATCAAAAGACTTTTATGTCAAGTCACATATTTTCCAAACCGAGAAAAGTTTAGGCTGCGATCATAAACATTAGCGTCATTATTTATAATTTAGATATAAAGTACTTGGAGGTATTTTGGCTTTTTTTTTGTATTTCATAAATGTTCAAAAAGTAAATGACATGAAGAAGACGTCCTTTCCTTAAAGTTTCATTGTTGTGTTTTTATTAGAAACTTTTCAACGTTTCAAAATCTATGGATTTTGGGCTGGATCCAGACCTAAGAAGGAGCTTGAAATTAAGGGGTAGATCCAGAATCAAGTACGTAGCCGGTGATGTAAAAGCGCTATTTTCTATGTATGCAAATTACGCCACGTAATTCTGAACGTACGTGCTGGCCTCGTATCAACTACGAACGAAGGGCCGTGACAGACATACGACACCCGTAATTACACTTCAGAGGCGGGGGTAGGCATTTAAATCGTACAGTATGGGTGTGCTTAGGCACTTACATACGTGGAGCTTTTACGTACGTCAGTAGTTACGCTATGAAAAGTTAAGGTAGGGTTTGGCAAGCGTAAAACTAACCAAAGTATGTACGAGCGAGGGGGGAGTGACTAGGGGAGTGCCTAGAAAATATGCTACGCAATGAAATGTAATGGGAACGTAGGTCTGGATCTGGCCCTAAGAGAGAAAAATTACTCCTGGGCTGCAGGGGAGTAATATTTCATCTGTTGCAAACAGTATTAGAGATGAGAGGTGATGTTTCCTATCCCAAGTCTAAATAACAGTGTGATAGTAAAGCTGGTCAGTATCTGTGTGCAGTAAGCAATTCAAAGATATATCCCTGCATGCAAAGAATACAATTAACTTGACTCCCCCTGAAATCAACATGGTTTAGCCCAGGAGTAACTAAGTTCAAGCACTTAACTAAGTCTGGATCCAGCCCTATGTGTCAGCAGATACATAAAAAGGAGGTGTAGGTCACAATATAGCTATATTGGGTTAAGCTCACCTGCCCAACGTCAAGGCACCTCCTGTAGGTGAGTGTGGGAAGACCCTGCT
>WWET01001824.1:0-16382 GCA_011038615.1 Limnodynastes dumerilii | reverse complement strand
GTATCTCCTACACATGAGGAAGTAGACACGCCCCCAGTGCGAAGGGGCTTCGCACCGCACAGAGCGCAACGTTTGGAAGTCTTGTGAAATTCTTAGGTGCCTGTGAAGCTAAATCTTACAAGCTTATTTCTTATAGAACCTTACATTATCTCCTACACATGAGGAAGTAGACACGCCCCCAGTGCGAAGGGGCTCAGGCTCGCACAGAGCGCAACGTTTGGAAGTCTTGTGAAATTCTTAGGTGCCTGTGAAGCTAAATCTTACAAGCTTATTTCTTATACTGAGGAACCTTACAACAATCTTAGCCTTTTTTTCTGTCTTTTTAGTTCACAATCTTTATCAGCATTACTCTTTATAAGTATTGGAAGTAGTGGCACTAATTTGTCACTTGTAGTTCATTAGGATATGTTAGGAATGAATGTAATCTTGTATCTATTCAATGTTTTCACATTTTTCCACTATTGTATTAAATATGGAGGGAATATTTCAAGGCTTATATTATGATTGTGTAAATGTTATGTTATCCCTATACGTGCAAGCACTTATTGGATTTTATGGGCCTAATTCAGAGTTTTTTAGTAAGGGGTGTTAATTAATTTAAAATATTTTGCATACACATAGAACTCACATACTCCATAGCTTTATGTTTAACCTATATAATAGAGTTGAGCTAAGAATCTTCACCTCTCAATTCTAATTCTGGTTTCACAATTTAAAATTGCCACCTCTAGCAATTCAACATGATATTGCTCAGGTCTACACTTGCACCTAAAAAAGGTGTAAGTGCAACTCTGAATCAGCCCCTTTGCACAGGGCCGTTTTTTTCCACTGGACAGTTTGGAATAGTGCATAAGGGCCCCCAAACATCAAGGGGCCCTTCAGCAAAGCCCAGCAGTAGCCCAAACTGCCCAGTGGAAAAAACGGCCCTTTCTATTGTTTCTTACCTCCTGCAGCTTCTGTTTAGATCATTCTGCTGGAAGCTGCAGAGGGGAGAGGCGGGACTAAGACACTGAGCTCCCTGAATCACTCATTCGCTCTGCTTGCTGTCTGTCAAGTGAGTGAATGAGTCAGAGCAACGTTAGACAGGATCTCCCAGACAGCCTCCACGCTGCAGCCTCGATGAGCAGGGGAAAGTGAAAGGAAAATGAAGAGGAGCCTGAACTGGAGCAGAGAAGAGAGAATAGAAAAAAAAGCATCTGCAAAGTCAAGGTAAGTTATAAATAAGTTCAACAGTCCAGAATATATGGTGTAATTAATCTGTAGTACAGTCACAGTAATAATTGTATTGCTTGACAGAAGTGTGACATCTATTTCTGATAGCTTTATTAGGGACAGTGTTTTACTATTTGTCTTTTCTTGGTCAGTAATCACTACTGTTGTCTCTTTTAAGACTTTGAAATCTTTACTGTGACAGTGATACTACATGGAATACCGCATAGGAGCTCCTTCCAGTGACACCAGCATCACTAGGAAGGAGGAGAAGGAGCAGTAGCGCACCACGGAGGGAAGACTTCTAAAGGTAAGTGAAATGAATAAATACTAACAGGCTGGAGTGGTTACACATGGGTAAAACGGGGGGGCTGGAAAGACATGATAGGGACTGGGCGGCTGGAGAGACATGATGGGGAACTGGAGGGGCATGCTGTGGAATACTGGGAGACTGGAAAGAAATTATTGGGGGCTAGAGAGACATGATAGGGAACTGGGGAGCTGAAGAGATATGTTGTGCAATGCTGCCCCCCATGGAAAGACATAATGGGGATCTGGGGCACTGAGGACACATGGTTGGCGGCTGGAGACATGTGATGGGGGCCTGGACTGACATGATTTGGGAATACTGGGGGACTGGAGACACATGGTGGGAGGCTGAAGAGACATGATGATGAACCGGGAGGCTGGAGACACGATAAGAGGGGGCTGAGTGACATGATTTTGGAATACTGGGGGGCGGAGACATATTATAGGGATACTGGGAGCTGGACAGATGATAGGGTGGCTGGAGTGACATGATTTGTGAATACTGGGTGGCTGGAGACACATATGGACACTGGGAGCTAGAGAGACATGATGCGGGGCTGGAGTGACATGATTTGGGAATACTGGGGACATTTTTATTCCTGTGAATGGGTGGGTAGGGGCCCCCGTGCATTGCTTTGCCCAGGGCCTACAGTTATGTTAAGACGGCCCTGCCTATGCATGTACTTTAGGATTTGTACAGCAAATATATGATTAATCTTTTGCTGGCATGTATATTTATGAGATATTGCACAATTAGGAAATAGTGGATGTCCCTGGATTGTATAGTAGTAGGACTAAACTAGGGTTAAACTAACATCTCTTAAGGATCGATGTAGATTATTGTTTTGTTTTTTGTTGCCAAAATCATGTTTTAATGGCAAAGATCTGTTTTAATAATTTAATCTATTTGGATTGAGTTTTATGAAGGATATTAGATTAGCAATCTCTGTATTAGTATAGTGAATGGTCGGACCAGCTGCCTTTAATGAATTAGTTCCACTGGAACTTGTCTGTATAAAAGCTTAGCCCCTATTGTACGTGCTGAGCACCCATTCCCTGCCGGAGGCCGTCTGCTTCCTTTTAGCGGACTCTGCATGTCTATCTCACATCAAAGCTTCAGTCGGACGACATCTTTTCCTATAATATCAACGGTATGAGAATTTGGCTTTTCCACGTGTTTACCTTATTTAGATTTTATTATCTTTTATATGTTGCATTCTTGGTGGTATTTTTATTTTCTTTTTTATGCTGAAATTTTAAAATTTGATAAATATAGTAACTGCATCATTACTGCATCTAATTTTACCTTTCTTGTTTTACATTTTGTAATCATTGGAGGAGAACCTTTTATAATATGATGAAAGAAGTATCAATGGATTTAGATTTCTCTTTACGTTTTTTTTTTTTTTTTATGTAGCCTATAGTACTTATTGGAGGGGATGTAATTGCCTCAGTGGAACAGCCATTTTTTGTATTGTTGATGACTTTTTAATGCCGAATATTTATAAATCAGAATGGGCACAATGTCAAATGTTCTTATTTCAGCAAGGTAGCCATTCCTGGGTAGGGTTAAGCTGCAGAGAATGGAGGATTAATGTTAGGCTGCAGGAAAACGATGGTGAGGGTAAGGGAAGGGTTAGAGTTAGGCTGTGGGATGTGGTTGGTTAGGAGAGGGTTAATGTTAGGCTGCAGGATGAGGATTGTTAGGTTTAGGGGAGGGTTAAGGTTAAGTTGCAGGAAGAGGATGGTGAGGGTAAGGGGAGGGTTAGGGTTAGGCTGTGGTTGGTTAGGGGAGGGTTAATGATGAGGATTGTTAGGGTTAGGGGAGAATGATTAGGATGAAGCAAACTAACCTCTTACTGTTGGAGTCTATGTAAAGATAAAAGTCTCGGGGGCAACGCTGTCTCACCGGAAACCGCATAAAAATGGCAGCAGTCGGCGCTCCATTGCCGAAAAGGGATTTGTCAACAGAAAGGTAATCAGAGTAGTGAACTACACCCTTATTGCAGGTGGTGGATCCTTCAGAGTGAAGAATAGCAGCAGGAGTTAGATTGCCATTATTCATTGTTTGTATTATATGGGTGTTTCTGCTTCCACACTTCCACAAAATTTAGTATACTCTTGTTGGAAAACTTGAGCTAGACCCTCGCTGCCAGCAATCCATCTGTGCGCGTGGGAGTTTTTACCATGCAAACACATGGATGCGGCCCAGCACTTGTGCATCCCTTAGAATCTTTTGCTCAGATTAGATTTGAAATGATAGAAAAGACTCAATGTCAGTACAGAAAACGGGGCTGATCCAGAGACACCCAGGGGTAGAATTTTTGTTCGTCTGGAGGAACATCGGACCAGATCCAGACTCCCGCACACTTTGCGTACGTGCGGCTGTCTGCCTTAAGTAAATCGTGTGGGTCAGCAGTCTGTACGCCCGCTGACCCGCACAAGTGTGGGAGCCCCCTCCCACACTGTGCTATTAGCATGCACTTTAGCGGGTGGAGATGAAGCACGGCACATTTTCTAGGAAATGGGCTAGTACGGAACAAAGTTCCGCACGATGCTAGCTACACTTTTGTCACTATCGTTACACTAGAGTATCATGCAGTCTTAGTCAAATCAGGCCACTTTCACACCATGCGTGCAGAATTGGCATCCGGTCCATTGCGCTCAGTTGAATCTGACGTCATGTAGCCATCAGGCACAAAGCAGCCAAACCCAATACAGCTATGTCACCATATACATTGCACAAGTGCAGTGCACTGAGTAAACATATAGCAGATGGATAGGGACTCACCTACAGGAGGTGCCTTGACGCTGGGCAGGTGAGCTTAACCCAATATAGCTATATCGTGAACTAAACCTCCTTTTTATGAATGTGCTGACACATAGGGCTGGATTCAGACTTTAGTAAGTGCTTAAAATTAGTTACTTCTGGACTAAACCATGTTGATTGCAAGGGAGTCATATTTCATCTGCAAACAGTATTAAAGATGAGAGGTGATGTTTCCCAGCCCAAGTCTAAATAACAGTGTGATAGTAAAGCTGGTCAGTATCTGTGTACAGTAGCAATTCAAAGATATATCCCTGCATGCAAAGAATACAATTAACTTGACTCCCTCTGCAAGCAACATGGTTTAGCCCAGGAGTAACTCATTTCAAGCACTTACTTAAGTCTGGATCCAGCCCATAATATGTTATATAATATCTGTATGGAGCGGCGGACCTCTCTTTTGTTCCTAGATATAACCTGTGGCAGGAGGAAATGTTTTTAAACCAACTGTTTATTTCTGGCTGTGTGTGGCTTATGGTGGGGAACGCCTCTACTGTACATTGACTACGTGCCACCTCCCCTTCTCTCCCTTTAGGGAATGCAAGTGGACGCTGCGTTAGTTGCGTTCAGGTCTGAATCAGGAGCGCGTGCATTGTTTCTAAGCATGCACAGTGCAGAATCACCCTGGAATGCACTCACCTCTGGATTGGCTCCAAGAGGAACACATTTATTGGTGTAAAAGAATGTATGGTTATATGAAGATTTATGTGGTCTTTCAAGAATATTATATTCCAGGTGTAATGCATTTGACCCTTGAATAGTTTTTCTTACATTTGTGCGATTGAAGACAAGTCTCAAAATAATCGTTTAGAATATATCAACAATGTCTTATCAATTAGAAACCAATAATATTAATGTGAACAATGCTAAACGTTATCAAGCACAGAGCCGGATCTAAATTACCACCTGTGCAAATTGTGATTATATCATGTGATTCTATTGTCAGAACTGTTAAATGTTTTGTGGTTAAGTAAACTTCACCTACTGTATCTCCAGCCTCGGATGCCAAGTGATAAAAATTCAGACTTAGATTATACTTCCTTGTATTTTAATGCCACAATCAACACATTCATGAAGTCATCTGTAGCCTCAAAGATTTTTTATAAACAACATTTTCATAATGTTCCTTGATCAAGGATCTAATTGTAAAATGTTCAATTAAAATAGTGTTTTATATTGCCAACTGTGAACAGCAGAGAGTTTAGTCATACAGTATAATTATAATAATTATTTGTACAAGTTATTATTTATTCCAAATATATAAATGATTGTAAAAAAGGGTCAATTTTGTAGTTCTCAGGTTGTTTTGTAAGAAACAGGTACTAGTTGAAAATGAACACAACTGCCCCATGTGTTACATCCTGGACTGCTGTGTCCTGTTTTGCCTCTAGGGGCAGACTTGGACAAGTTATTCCTATTGTGGACATTTCTATTACCTGCCCCTAGAGGCTGCTGTTGTACACTCTCTCTGGGACTAATCTCGTTATCCTACAGCTGTGCTCTGGGTTTTTCTATCCCATCATTTCAGTGCACAGTGTGCATTATTGTTTCCTGTATCCTGCTTCCTGTGCTGAATGTCTGTTCGCTGTTTCCATGTGGACTTTGTTTAGACTTTTTGCATATTTCTACTTTGGACTTTTTTGGACTGTTTTGAGATTTTCACCCATCTTGGACACTCTTTGATTCTGACATTTGCCTGCTTCCACGTTATCTGCATTCTCGGTATCTTGATGTTCTCTCCTCACTTCTGCCTTATGTGTCCTGTGTTACATATCCCGTGTCATCTGTGTCTTCCTGCAATAAACCTCACCAGTTCCTGAACTACCATGTTGTGTCATGCTACCATTCATAACAGAGTCTTAGAGAGTCCACAGTTGTGTCCACAGCTGACATATGTGTCCTGCATCAGATAATCACATAGTGGGGCTGCTGGTTATGTGACAGTACTGAGTACACCTTAGTATCTCTACAAGAAGAGCACTGGATATAACTAATTACATTAGTACACACACTGGGTCTGATCCAGAGGTGAGCATACACCTAAATGCTCCTGTATGCCATGTGTGTGATCCACAACTGAATGCAACTTGCTATATGAGTGCTTACGTTGAGGGGTGTTTTGAGGGAATGAAGGTGTGGAGCCACATAGTCAGTGTACAGTAAGAGTGCTGCACAAAATCCAGAGCCGAACACAGCGGTAAGTACTTACAGTTGCACCAGTCACAGGTTGCGTCCAGGGGGCTGACTTCCCCACAATGTAGTTCAGGACATTGCATACCCCAAACTTATGCACTCTTGCAACTCATAAGCACCATTTGCAGTACACATTACAGTGAAGTACCCTGCGCTTGAATCGCTTGGGGATACAACATATATGGTCACGTAGCTGCTTTGAGCTTGACTTTTCTGTATCAGTACCCTACCTGCCATTCTGGCAAATGCATCCTAACTTACTCTTGCTTGCACCTTGGGATTACATGAAGCCCGGCCATGTGTTGCGTTAGGATGGACGACACTCTTGTTTTGTGCCTATCCACGTCCACCTCAAGTCCAATAATTCATCAATTTATTTTATTGAAACACTCAGCTAATGCACTATTTAACTTTTCCATAATATCTTATCTTCAATATGTTCATATTAAAGTATTTTTTGACTTTTTATTAGAGATGATAGTGGAATAACAGATCTGTACTACATCTACTGGTTGTATAATCTCAGGGTTCCCCCCCCCCCATAATACCTTTAATAATGCTCTACTATGACTTATTAACATCTGCTGTTAACTGATCACAATGGCAGACTGGACAGACTTTCATGCAAATAATCAATAAACACAAATAATCCTAAACACCCGATCAAGCAATCAATCAAGCAACTGTCAGAACCATGTAATGGAGTGGTATGACTAATGGTATGGTAGGATTAATTATACCAGGATTATTCAATCCAAGAGAAGTGTCATGAATGTATGAAATGATCAGACTGGCTGCAACTTTTGTCCAATCAGGGGCCACTGTCATCACACACCTCTAACCCAGAGGTATTTGAATTCCAAGGTTAATATTACTCTTGGCACTTGTGCATTCAATCAATAAAAAGCAATGGCATAGAAAATAAAATCCTGTCTCTAATATTCTTTTCCACAATAATTCCTGTGTTGATTAAGGAAAATGCACCAACTATAACACTGTAGTGGAGATCGTAGATTCTAAACGTGATCGATAAAAACGCATATAAAACAATCGCTGTTTTATCGTTACAGGAAATGTAAGAACAATGCTGTACTGTGAGATCGTACAGCTGCTCACATTGGGTCATACCAGGACCTTTCATGTTTTACACCATTCAGTGCAAGGCAAAAAAAAAAAAAGGCAAAAATAATAAGGAGAATGTTCAGGTACAACAGCAGAAAACAAAAGCTTTCCTTACAACAAGAAAAAACTAGTCCGCCCTGTAAACTGGCAGGAGGTGTTTAATGAGCGATGAACTTGCCTTGGCCCTGTCAGTCTGTGTTAAAAGAAGGAAAACATACAACAACTGAGTGATTGTAACTTGTATAAGGTTTCAGCACCCACAAACCACTATAATCCTTTGTAGTTCTAGGTTTTCTCTTGGGTCAATGGACTAGAGCATCAGTTTTGAATTTGTTGCGATCAGATCTCCAAATAATAGTTGAGTAAGTAACAGAGAAAGTGACGGCAGATAAGAGCCACACAGCCCATCCAGTCTGCCCAGTTGTTTATTTAAAGTTATAATGACCCTAGACCCTATTTACCCTCAAAATAGTTTGAGATTTAGGATACCCTTATAATTATCCCAAGCATGTTTAAACTGCTCTACTGTGTTACCCTAAACCACCTCAGATGGGAGATTATTCCACTTATCTATCACCCTTTCAGTGAAGTAATTGTTCCGCACATTTCCTCTGAATCTACCGCCCTCCAGTTTATATCCATGCCCTCGTGTTCTATTACACCTCTTCCTCTGAAAAATGCCCCCTGCTCTAGCCGGTCACAACCCTTGATATATGTGAAAGCTGCTATCATGTCCCCCCTCTCCCTTCTCTGCTCCAAGCTATACATGTTTAGTTCCTCTAGCCTTTCTTGGTATGTTGTGTGACACAGCCCATGGACCATTTTAGTTGCTCTTCTTTGCACAGTCTCTAATGTATTTATGTCTTTCTGAATATATGGCCTCCAGAACGGAACACGGTATTCTAGGTGATGTTGTTCCAGTGATCTGTAAAGTGGCATCAGGGTCCTGTATCCATTACTCAGAGATCCAAAGGCAACGCAATTTGAACTGAGGAACATGAAAACCAATGGAAATTCCCAAATCACATGAAAAAAAAATGGCGATGGGGGGAGGGGCTGCACTCTACTCTGCAAAATCAAGACACGCACTTGCCAGAAGGGGGTTAAAAGTGTCATTTTGATGAAGTCTGGATGGGGCAGAAAATGTTCGAGTTTCAAGGATGCGTGAACATGAGAAAAGCACAAGAGCTTTATCCAAATGCATGGAAGCTATTAGATACTGCTTTTCGAGATACAGGCTATAGAATAGACAGTTGACTTTGTCTGTGCTATAAAATGCAATAAAGTTGAGTTACATGGTTATGCATACCCTCCAACATGATCCATTCCATTAGGTACAAATTACTCTGCTCCTCAGTTTCCAACTGTCAGATACTATGGTAACCACCTTTGTTGAAGAGACAAATAGTTTTTTAAATAGCAGGTAAGTCATTTCACCAGGTGAGTGACAGTTGGAAGCTCAGGTGCGGAGTATATTGTACCTAATGGAATGGGTCATGTTGGAGGGTCTGGTTATGGTGTCTAAGATTTTTGGTTGCTTTCTCCGACTTTGCTTTTTTTTATCTCTTATGTTTTCTCATCAATAGGTGGCAGCATTGAGTTTACAGGAAGCATTTCTTAAACCAAGATGGTGAATTTCCATTTTGTTAAAGAGAAAACTCCATTATACCATCATTTATTTGAAAATTTCATAATAATACTGTAGCTGCACAGTCTTGGTTTTATTAAAAACATAGATCTATTTTACTGTAGTCTACTGTACTGCAATATAATAATATTAATAGTCATAATAAAAATTGATTGCATTTAAGCAAACAATATTCATAATACATGTACAATTACTATATTTTATTTATACAGTAAAGGTTTACTGTCCATGTATATTACCTTTTACATGTCTATAAGTGCAATTTCATTTCATACCAACATGGAATCAATGAGTTACATTATACCAAAAGACTGGGCTACAACAGGGTTGCCGACTGGGAGAGCCAGCAAATATCCTGCAAGTCCCGCCACTAGGGATTGGGAGGGACTTGATGATGTCATTTTCATCATCCAGCCACGCCCACCCCAGGGAACCCTGTTATTTGGAGTAGTGATGGAGAGGGGATAGGGCTTAATGATACGATTTGCATCAATCCCATCATTAAGTCCCACCCCCATATCGACATCTATTTCTTCCCTCTGAGGTCTCCTGAAGGGAACAAAAAGAAAATCAGCAATCCTGGGCTACAAAGACATCACCATATAAAATGCATGTCTGCACCCGTACATACCGTGTTGCCATAGATATATTTTTCTTATTTCACACAAATACTGAACAGTTTTAATTCTAACTATAATTTAAAGCATAGCTAGGGAAGGTCACCTTTAAACACTATTTCTGTTTACACAGTGCACATTTATCTCCCCCTGCAGTCTGACATGGTTTTGCCCTGGTGCACATTTATCTCCCCCTGCAGTCTGACATGGTTTTGCCCTGGTGCACATTTATCTCCTCCTGCAGCCTGATATGGTTTTGCTCTGGTGAACGTTTATCTCCCCCGGCAGTCTGACATGGTTTTTCCCTGTTATCACATAAGAAGAACATTATGTGCAGGAGCGGCAATCCGAAGCTTAGACTATTTACTGTTCACTATAACCCTCATCACAGTGTTTCCCCTTATATCAGTATATTCTTTGTTATAACGTTAAGATTTCCCAATCAACTTACTATTTAAAAGGTTTAAACCTTGTAATATTTGTAATATTTAATTAGATCACTTATTTACCCCCTTTGTTATACATGGTTATTACACATAAAATATCTGTTTTTCAAGGGAAGCAGTTTCCGGGTAGAATGGCAACTGAATTCCAGCTGTATCAGTGTCTTCTAGCGAATGGCCCTATTTTGCCAAAGTACCCATTCCCAATAGCAAAATATGTTCTCCACAACACGGGCTACGGCGGACTGTGGGGACGGGCTGATAGAAGAGGAAGGTTAGGGATAGGCTAAGGGACTTGAAGAGTTAAGGTTAGGTTTAGGAAGATGGACATAAGGGGTATGCATATTTTCATTCCCAGGCCCCACAATTTCTGATGGCGGCCCTGTAATAGTTACTTATATTTGAGGCAACCAGGGGCTCTGGATAAGATGTAATAATTGTATAGGGCAGCATTGTTTTGTTTTATTTTAATTTTTTGACATCAGACCATATTGGATACTGACCCGCAAAACCTGCTGCCGATCCAAAGTGCACCCCTGGCCGTCTCCACGTGGCAATGGCGGCCGCCGCTGCACTCGCTACTAGACACTTCTCCTTGTGCCAGCGTGGTGTGATGTGCCGTGCTCCACTCCCCATAGACCCCTCACTGGTAAGCCGGAGCGCTGTCTCCTTCCCGACCGATGCGGTCTCTCGCTGACTCCTCTGCGCACTGATCACCACCTCCGGTTGCACAATGATGACGTCTCTGAAGCCTAAGGTGCACCGTGGGAGAAGGCCTCGTGGAGAGAATGCCGCCGTCTCACCACTCAGGATGCGCTCCACTGAAAAATTACTGAAATATGCAAAAATGCATGAAATATGCAAAAACGCTTTAAGCATTGCGTTTTATGCATTTGCATATGCAAATATGCAAATGCATATAATCCTATGTCTAGTTATTACACATAAAATATCTGTTTTTCAAGGGAAGCAGTTTCCGGGTAGAATGGCAACTGAATTCCAGCTGTATCAGTGTCTTCTAGCGAATGGCCCTATTTTGCCAAAGTACCCATTCCCAATAGCAAAATATGTTCTCCACAACACGGGCTACGGCGGACTGTGGGGACGGGCTGATAGAAGAGGAAGGTTAGGGATAGGCTAAGGGACTTGAAGAGTTAAGGTTAGGTTTAGGAAGATGGACATTTAAGGTTAGCCTATTAGAAGGAGAAGGTAAGGCTTAGGCTAAGGGAGATGGATGGTTAAGGTTAGACTAATAGAGGGGAAAGGTAAGGGTTAGGCTGCAGGACATAAAGGGATAAGGTTAGGCTACTAGAAGAGTTTGGGGGAAATCTTACATGTCGCGGTTGGAGCAGTCACATCTTCACTTGTTGTGTGGTCCAAGCTATCTTCTTTGCAGCAGTCCATAAATGAGTGCTGTCACTGCTGCACTGCCGGAATACGATGCTTCAAATATTGACACGTCTTACTGGTGAACCGCACCCTTTATCCAATGTCCTACTGGCGAATCACACCCTTTATCCAATGTCCTACTGGTGACCACACCCTTTATCCAATGTCCTACTGGCGAACCACACCCTTTATCCAATGTACTACTGGCGGACCACACCCTTTATCCAATGTCCTACTGGTGAACCACACCCTTTATCCAATTTCCTACTGGCAAACCACATTTTTTATCCAATGTCCTCCTGGCGAACCACACCCTTTATCCAATGTCCTACTGGTGAACCACACCCTTTATCCAATGTCCTACTGGTGAACCACACCCTTTATCCAATGTCCTACTGGCAAACCACATTTTTTATCCAATGTCCTACTGGCGAACCACACCCTTTATCCAATGTCCTACTGGCGAACCACACCCTTTATCCAATGTCCTACTGGTGAACCACACCCTTTATCCAATGTCTTACTGGTGAACCACACCCTTTATCCAGTGCTATTTTTGGATGGAAAAAAGTACAAGTACAGAGTTTATGGCAGAGCAGTGACGGGGTGTGCAGGGTTCACCATACTGTCACTTCTCCCAATGATTTCATTAAAAGACTATAGATCTCCAGTCTCTTCTATGCTACCTCTAAAGGTCCATACCCCATCTCTACATCCACTTCAACCACTGGTTTATGGCATAAATTGATTTAAAAAAAATGTCCTCTGGATCTGTTACGGTACCCCAGGTTTACCTCTACGGAGTACCAGGGTGACCAGAGAGGGAGAGAAGAACCGAGTAACTCACCGGATAGTAGAGCCTGATGTCGGACCGAGTGTTCGCCAGAGCCCCAGATGGTGGGGATAGACTGGAGCTGGTAGGTACCCGTCAGGTTACGCACCTTAGAGGAAACTCGGAAGTGGAAACGGGAGCAGGAGGGGAACGGATGATAAAGCGGGAAATAGCAAAAGAGGAACCAGAAGAGACTGGACCGAGACAAACCACAGGTAACACTAAACAGCACGGAGAGACAATGGGGATGGACAGGACAAACAGGACTGACTGTACAAACTGGGTCTAACAATCACCCACTCACTCACACACTCAAACCAACTACCCCAGAGGGCAACAAATACTAACACACGGGAGAAGGCAGGGAATAAAACAGGAGGGATTAATACAGCAAGGTGGGAGCACGGAGAAATGGTCACACAGAGGGAAGCAGGCAAGGAACAAGGCTGGATAACAGGGGGCAAACAGTAATTCAAAAGCAGCAAGGCAAGGCAGAGAAACAGGCAGGCACAGGAACTGTAAAACAGAATCTATAACTGGCGCTGGCCAGGGGGCAGAGAGATCTTATATAGAGGCTGCTAGTCCCTGATAGGCTAGCAGCCGACAGCACCGTGCAGAGGAGTTCCTACGTGCCCAAACATGACAGGGGTCGGGAGCGCGTGCCCGCTGGAGACTGCAGCGTCGCTCCCACGTGGAGTTTGTTAACATGCTGTGTTCAGCATGTCGGCAGACGGAGGGAGAGACTTGACCCTTGCAGCGGGACCAGGACACGACGGCAGGCGCGGGGAAGGTAAGCAATCCTGCCCATCGTGACAGGATCATTATATGGCCACTTGTTGCTTTTTTTTTGGCCAACTCTAGAGCCAGAACAAAAAACATAATACAACCCCATGTTGTCACCCAGCTGGGTGGCTTCAATACAGGAGACAGTACTGGCTACCCCCTCAAAACAAGCCCTGGGTTTAATTGCATGAATGAAAAAGTGCTGTAGTAAATGAGTTAGGTACAAGTCTATAGCTATCTATCTTTATGTAAGAGCATAACCTGCAAACAACAAGAGAAGGAAGCAGGCCCAGCGCTATTATCTAACTCAGATTATCCTCAGTTCAAGGTGCTAAGCTTCCGTACAGCTACGTGATCTAAGGAAACCTATCAGAAAAACATCGAGAGTGCAAATAAAAGTATGACCCAAGTACAATGAGTTTCAAGATATACAGGAAAGTAGAATATGCAGTGATATTTGGCTCACCTTGACTTCTCATTAGCAATGTGAAACCTTTGTAAGGATAGAAGATAAGGTCCTTAAACAGTCCGCTGTTTGCTGATTGGGTGATAATTTACATGTCTTATTTAAAGGTGCTAGGAAAATATCATTTGTGCTGTTCAATGCTCTAGTTTACGTATTGCAAATAGCCTATCAAATAAGAATTAAGTGATAATTCCTCCTTCCAACCTTATCACTGAAAGCTGATTGTTATTACTACCATTATTATTATTATACCTTAACAGGAACATAACACTTTATTTGACAAAAAAAAGGGAAAGTTGATTATTCTGTTCCATTACAGATCCTGGTATTCATATCTTATGTTAATATTCTGTTTCTACTGCTTGGGCTCAGTAATAAAGTCTGTTAAATATTAATTTCTGTCCTTTTTTGATAAAATAACCGTCTGCGGTCCTCTTACGTAGACCAGCGGTGCACTCACAGGGGTCCGCAGAGACCAGGATTAGTCAGTGCACAGGAGCTGCAGGAAGAGGGAGCCTCTCTCCCAACAACTCCCATTACACAGACTGGTTCTGGGCTCACGGAGGGGCTGCAGGGAGGGAGAATGCTACATCCTTTGTCTCTGCAGTTCGTCTGTGAGTCCAGGGCCACTCAGTGCAAGGGAGCAAATTGAACGGAAAGAGGCTGCGCTGACATGTATAGCACGGCTTCTCTCCCTGCAGCTCCTCCTGGCTTGCTGGGTAAGGAGGGCATATTGCCACGATCTGAGCACACATCTGAACAACCCATTTGGAATGCAACGGAAAGAGGCTGCGCTGACATGTAGAGCACAGCTTCTCTCCCTGCAGCTCCTCCTGGCTTCCTGGGTAATGACAGGAGGAAGGCATATTGCAACGATCTGAGCACACATCTGAACAACCCATTTGGAATGCAACCCACTCTATCCAGACTTCCAACAAATATCACTTTCCAATAGCTTCCAATGGAGGGGGCAAGTTATGGTTGCAAGAGGGCGGACTTAATATTATAATACAACAGACTGCTAACTTGTATTTCTGTATATACAAGTTACATCATCAAGCCCCACCTATTTGTAATAATGCTTAAACTCACAGTTTTGATAGGCAAGGGACAGGACATGAGGCTGTGATATCCATTAGAGGGCCGTATTCAGACTTCCGTTTTCACGGCGACTCCCGTGCGTATTTTTAGGTACGTTTCAACTGTGCATGCGTAGAAACTTTTTATACGTAGTTGACGTGGACTATACGCGCGGCAGTGCCTTACGGACGAACGTATGATACGCACGTGGGTACATACGTGCGGATATGCTATGCAAATATACGCACAGGAGATTTTAAGTGAAAATGGGCGGGGCGATGCATTTAAATGCACAAAAGTGGGCACAATTATCATGATACGCATGAAAAGTCTGAATACGGCCTGAAATCACTATCTTAATGCCATTGTGGGAGATTTGCCTGCTCTTCCTGGATACCATGGACAATGCCTGAATTTTGGGAGTCTCCTGGATATTACAGGAGAGTAGAAATTCATGCACTATGGTCTCTGAGCACTTCCATGTCACCCTCCCGTTACCCCCCCCCAGGACTGGCAAAATAGGAATCTATACCTAAACCTGCCTAGTGCCAGCACTGGGTCTAGTTGTATGGATTATAGGACCAGGACCTGTGATTGCAATGCCAATGAAAGAGATGGAAGGTTGTAAAAAATGCACTCGTGTTACACAGAAGATCAGGAACAGGGTAAGAGTTTGCAGAACGGGAGTTAGGGGCAGTCAGGGCTGAATGTGTGTGTGAGCATGTGGCAATCCACTCCAGGGCATGAGAAAAACTTGCGACTGTTCTGCACATGCTCAGAAACTTCACCTGTCTGTTCTGTACCAGCATTGGTGGGTTGTGGAATGTGAGTGCAATGTTGTGCGCAGACGGTTAGCCTGCCAGCAATTAAGTGTCGACAGGATTACCTTATTGGCACTTCTCTGGAGGAGATATCTTGGACAGAGTGCAGGAGTGAGCGCAGACATAGCGGAGGAAAGAATGTGGACAGAGCGGAGGAGAGAGTGTGGACAGAGCGGAGAAGAGAGCGTGGACAGAGCAGAGGAGAGAGCATGGACAGATTGCAGGAATGACGGTGGACAGAGTGCTGGAGTTAGTGTGGACAGAGCAGAGGAGAGAGTGTGGATAGAGCGGAGGAGAGAAGGCAGTAATGAGTGTGGACAGAGCAGATTAGAGAGCGTAGAGTGGAGGAGAGAAGGCAGTAATGAGTGTGGATAGAGCAGAGGAGAGAGTGTGGACAGAGCGGAAGAGAGAGTGTGGACAAAGCATGGAGAGAGCATAGACAGAGTGCAGGAGTGAGCGTTGATAAAGCAGAGGAGAGAGTGTGTAGAGAGCGGAAGAGAGAGTGTGGACAAAGCGGAGGAGAGAGTGTGGGCAGAAGAGAGTGTGAACAGAAGCAGCGACCAGGTAAGGAAATAACTTTTTATTATTATTATCATTATTATTATCATTATTATTATTATCATCATTATTATTATTATTATCA
>WWET01001823.1:297856-311082 GCA_011038615.1 Limnodynastes dumerilii | reverse complement strand
ATGTATGCGTGTGTGTGGATTTGCCCCAGGTTCCATTTACCCTAGATACTTCCCTGCCCTCTACCACCCTTTTACCCCACCCCATCAGGTGGCTCTCTCTCAACCTCTCACTTGACACCTCACATTTTGCCTTGCTTGTTTGTGCTTGCTTTACTTTATTTTATTTTTGTGATATTTTTAAATTTATATTGTATTTTATTATGTACTATGCTGTCCATCCCTGCCCTGTATGTATGTACTGTATTTTGTTGTTGTATTTTGTATGGCTTTGTGGACACCTTCTCACGCCTTTTAAATAAACAATAATAATAATAATAATAACTCCCATGTAAGAGTTGAGGAGAGTGTTACAAGTGCAGGATAAAGTATCTGAATAGAAATTTGGGAAAAGCATAACCTTGTATACCTGTTGTACGCAACCTGCTCCATTCCACCTTGCTGTTGCAAAGGCTTCAAGCACAGAGCTTTATGCACGCACAAACGTCTGGATCCAGTCCAAGTTACCGTTCATCTCATGAGAATATAGTTTAAATAAGACACATCTGTATCTTTCATTGATTTCTATACTCCTTTACTCCTTTTTATATCTTATATAACTGTATTTTAATTTAATCCCAAATGAGAGGAAAATACAATGAACCCATCTCATTTTAAACATGCTTTGTTTGATGAGACTTATATGACCTTTATTATGATTTCAGAAATAATTAACATAAAAGAGTGTAAAATATATTACAGTTATTTTCATTTTACATGCAGGTCTAAAGAATTAATCTTTGTACTCGTTGACTTTATAAACTCCCTAGCGGTTGCTGACTCTGTCTTTGATCTTCTAAACAGCCACTCGTATAAAAATAATTGGACACATACACAATCCAGTTCTTAAAAATGTTGGCAGCTTTATTAATACAAAAATAAAATTGAACTAAAGGTGGCAAAGCCAAGTGCATAGTCACTGCAAAGTATTAAATGATTGCAATAATGATATATATACATATTTATTTTTTTTTAGATAAGTAGTGCTGTGTGTACTGTTTTATTTATTTCCCTGACTCCTGACCAAATGATTCAATAGGCAGAAATATGTTAAACATTGTATACTTTTGCCAATAATCACCTGAGCTTCTTGTGGAATCGCTTAAGCAAACTAGCTGATCGAATTATAGGGCGAGGGTGAATGCATTTATGGTCATTGCTGTGAATGATTGTTCCCAGTGTAACTTAAGGGTTCCTTGAATACAAGGAGTTAAAGAAGACAACACAGGACAATTAATCAACTATAATATTTAATAAAGAATTAAGCAAAGCACATAATTAATACTTAGCTTCGGCTGGTAGTTATTGCTTGATGATGATCAACAGGTTTCCATGGTCAGTGGGCACTTGTGAGCTCAGTCAGGTCAGTAGGAAGCCGGGGAGCTGACCTTGTGCCAAGTCCTATATAATCCGACAACAACAGAGCTTACAATCTTATTAGGTTTAATCATGTTTTAAGCATGTTAATTGGTATAACTAATTTCTATATTTCATATATGCGCAGTATACGATAGCATTGTATAATGTTAGTATCATGTACCCTCTGCTCCCACCAAGCTGCCTTATCAGCATGTCTTGGCCACGAATGTCTGATTTACACAGGATTAATAACACGGTTGCATAATTGTTAGCAGCGCTTACCGCGTCCGTCCAGCGCTGCTTCCGGTGTCCTGGTTACCTTGGCAGCGTCCTCTGTCCTCAGACGTTGCCGCAGGGGGCTTGGTCTTTTCCGTTGTCCTGATTGGCGCTGGCTTCCTTCTTCTCCCGGCGCTGTCATTCTCCCGGTGCGGACTATAGAGAAGCTTGCCTTGTGCTGTCTCCCTGTTTGATGCTGTTTAAAACCCTTGTTTCTCATCTTTCTCTGCCTGCTTTGTTAGTGTTTTCCCTGGACATCTCTTTGTCTAGTTCCCTGCCTGTCTCTGTCTCTCAGCCTACCTGATTTCTTGGGATTACTGCCTTACATTTTACATTTCTTACTGAAGCACATAGTGGTAACCTTAATTTATGTTAGTTTTTGGCTATACTGCCTATACCTTGAACCTAAAGCACATAGTGCTAACTTTAATTTATGTCAGTTTTTGGCTATATTGCCTATTACCTTGAACCCTGAAAGCACATAGTGCTAACTTTAAATCTATATCTATCTTGGGTCTTACTGCCTATTACTTTGGAACCTAAAAGCACACAGTGCTAATTATTATTTTATTCAGCCTTTGCTACTTTCTGTATTCCGCTCCTGTGCACATAGTGCAAGCTATTAGTACACTACGGAACCTAACCAGACTTTTCTATTTCCACCGGTAAATCTGAGCACTATATTTGACTACTCCCTGCTCTATTTCCCAACTGTCTCTGGTGACCCCTTTTTCCCTCTAAACCTACCACTAATCATAACATTATAGTACGCCAGTGATTAAGGGAAAATTCCGTCACCATGGACTCCGACCAGTTGAGTCCTGCTCAAGTATTGGCTAACCAAATTCAAGCCTTGTCCCAGATTGTGCAAGATTTATCCGCCAGACTCACAGTTCAGGAACAAGCAGCCGCTCCACAGCGAGCAGTGAATTTACCAGCTGGGAATCTTCGGGAACCCAAAAGAAACCTCTCAGATCGTTTTTCAGGGGATCGGAGAGACTTTCTTAGGTTTAAAGAAAACTGCAAGTTATTCTTCAAGTTAAGACCTCAGTCTTCGGGAACTGACCCTCAACGAGTGGGAATTATAATTTCCCTCCTTTAAGGAGACCCTCAAACTTGGGCGTTTGGCCTCCCTCCAGATAGTGCTGCCCTTTTGTCAGTAGATTCATTCTTCGAACTCATGGGTCAAATCTACGACGATCCAGATCAAGTTAGCGTTACAGCTGCCGTCGCTACTTGCGAACGGCCAGCTGATCTCTCCTCGTTCCCCTGTTACTTACCTTCCTCTCAGCCGCGTGTCAGCCTTTCCGGGACTTCCCCTCCCGACAGCCTGCATAGTAAAGGCGTCCTGGTTACCTCTCACACGTGGGCGCTGCAGCGGTCGCAGGCGCGCGTCCCACGTAGTAAGCCTTGCAGCAGCAGACAATCAGTGGATGTTAGTCCCTATATCAAACCCTCTGAGTCATGTATCCAGCGCCGGTTATAGCGTCTGTTTTCTCTGCCTGTGACCTGCTATTTTTGTTCTCTCCTGTGCCTCTGCCCTGTGCTTTGAGCCAGGGATTTCTGAGTGTCCCATCCTTTGCCTTGCCTGTCCAGTCCCGTTGTCCCTGCTGTTCCCACCTTACTCTCTCTTCCACCTTAGTGTTTCAACCTCCCCAGGTTTCCTTATTTTTTCCCTGTGTACATGTGTATGTTCCCTCCGGGGAGTCCCAACTTCTTGTTTGCTTGGTAGAGTGTTTGCCCCTTATTGTTCAGTCTGTCCTGTTTTTTCCAGTCCGTTTTTCCCCAGTCTGTTTTTGTCACGTTCTCCGTTCATTGTAGTTTGTCGTCGGCCAGAACCTTCTGGTCCGCCTCCTCCCCCTTTATTCTGCTATTATCTTTACTTACCTGTTTAACTCCTTCTCGCCTTCCTCTTCTCTCCTGGGTATTCTATCTAGGACTGTATCCTGATGGGTTCCTACTAGCTCCAGTCTATCCCCACCTCTAGGGGCTCTAGCGAAAACAAGGTCCGATCTCAGGCTCTACACTCTTGTGAGTTACCCGTCTCTTTCTCTCCGGAATGACCCAGCCCTTCGGAGTCAGTTTCGGTTAGGCCTATCAGACTCTATTAAAGACTCTATTTCAATATCCCGTCTTGGACTCCTTGGAATCCCTCATGACTCTCGCCATTCGGATTGATCGCAGATTCCGAGAATGGAAACAGGAGAAAGAAGGCCGTCAGTCTTACAGCTCCAATTTTCCACCCCTTCATTATGAGGAAAATGCTGAACCTATGCAACTAGGAGCATACCGTCTCTCAGAGCAAGAGAAACAGCGTAGGAGATCCCAAAGATTATGTTTGTATTGTTGTCTGAAAGGCCATATGGTTTGGGACTGTCCCAATAAGCCGGTAAAAGCCTAGACCTAGTTGAAAAAAGGGAGGTTTACCTAGGTCTACATTCAATTTCTAAATCCAACTCCCTTCTTATCCCAGCTAGCATTTCATTTCATGAAAATTCCTCTTAAGTTTCAGCATTTATCGACAGCGGAGCTGCAGGAAACTTTTGGGATTTTAACTTGGCCCAATCTATGAATATTCCTTTTTTGCCCTTGAATCAAGCTGTGTCTATTTGTGCTCTACATGGAAATCCTTTAGCTGGAGGAACTATTCGTTTCATCACACCGTATCTCCAATTATCCGTAGGAGCACTCAACACTGAGCAGATCCAGCTGTATCTCTCTTCACCTTCAGTTCCTTTAATTTTAGGGCACCCATGGCTAATTCTGCATAATCCCACTATCAACCTCTAGAGAAATCTCTCGTTGGAACCAGCAATGTGCCACATCATGCATCAAACTTCCAGTTTGTTTGATTTCTACCTCTCTTGAAGGCCTACCTAATGTTTATCAAGAAGTTTCTGATGTGTTTTCTGCAAAAGCCGCTGATACTCTACCTCCACATCGCCCATATGATTGTGCAATTGACTTGCTTCCGAACTCTAGATTGCCCAAAGGAAAATTGTATTCTTTGTCTCTAGCCGAGACTCAAGCTATGAACGAATATGTTACTGAAAATCTCACTAAGGACTTGATTAGGCCTTCCAAATCTCCAGTGGGGGCGGGGGTTTTTTGTGTCTAAGAAGGATGGATCCTTACGCCCATGCATCGATTATCGAGCCCTCAATGACATCACAATTAAAAATTCTTACCCGCTACCCTTAATTTCCGATTTATTTAATCAATTTCGTGGAGCCAAGATTTTTTCCAAGATAGATCTTCGGGGAGCGTATAATCTTATAAGAATTCAACATGGAGATGAGTGGAAGACTGCATTCAATATGTTAACTGGCCATTATGAATATCTGGTTATGGGTTTTATTAGATGGCTTCCAGGATTTGATCAATGATGTCCTATGTGATTTCCTTGGAAAATGTATTGTTGCTTATTTAGACGACATTCTAATCTATTTTAGAGACCTGGCTGAAAACCGCACTCATGTGAGAGAAGTCCTACTCAAACTACGGGAAAACAAGTTATTTGCAAAACTTAGTAAGTGTGAGTTCGAAGTGGATCAGGTACTTTTCCTGGGGTACCATATCTCCTCCAAAGGGTTCGCTATGGACCCTAACAAAGTCAAGGCCATCTTGGAGTGGGTCCGGCCCTCTAGTTTAAATGCCATTCAGCGTTTTCAAGGTTTTGCTCATTTTTATCGGAAATTCATTAAGAACTTCTCTGTGCTCATGGCTCCTATCACTGACCTCACTAAAAAGAAGGCTGATCCAACAAACTGGTCGCCCCAATCCATCCAAGCTTTTGAGTCCATGAAATTAGTGTTTGTGTCTGCTCCCGTTCTAAGGCATCCTAATCCGGATATTCCTTTTGTCGTTGAGGTAGATGCGTCAGACATCGGAGATGGAGCCATTTTGTCTCAGGAAGATTCCATAGATAACAAACTATATCCCTGTGCTTTATTTTCACACAAGTTTTCGTCTGCTGAAGTCAATTATGACATTGGAAATCGCGAATTACTCGCCATCAAATGGGCATTAGAAGCATGGCGTCATTGGTTGAAAGGAGCATGACACCCCGTGACTGTATTCACAGATCATAAAAATCTAGAATACATTCGTTCTGAAAAAAGGTTAAACTCCCATCACGCACGCTGGGCTTTGTTTTTAGGGATAACTCAAAACCTGTCGGATCTCATTCATCAAGCCCAATCACTGGCTCCTTCTACTACTCCGGTTGGACATCTTTTTGTACCCATAAAACTCCGTAAATCTGTTCTATCCAACTTTCATTGTAATAAGTCTGCAGGTCATCCTGGTGTTACTAAAACCTTCAAATTAATGTCTCGTTTCGTCTGGTGGCCTAACCTATTCAAGGATGTTCCAGCAGGACTTTACTACCACTCTCTGTACCCAAGAGACCTTGGACCCATATCTCTATTGACTTTGTCGTCGAGCTACCGAATATCTCTGGCTTTTCCACCATCTGGGTCGTAGTTGACCGCTTCTCCAAAATTGGACACTTTATTTCATTATCCAAGTTGCCCTCTGCTCAAATCCTAGCCAAACTTTTTATCATTCACATTTTTCGTCTGCATGGGATTCCGACCAACATTGTTTCTGACTGAGGACCCCAATTCATTGCTCGTTTCTGGAAATCTTTTTGCAATCTCCTAGGGATCGATCTCAGTTCATCCTCAGCATATCACCCTCAAACGAATGGGCAGACCGAAATGACCAATCAGACACTCAAACAATATCTTCGTTGCTTAACTTCCAAAAGCCAAGATAACTGGCTAGACTGTATTCCTTGGGCTGAGTTTGCATATAATAACTCTCCACATTCTGCTACCAAAGTTTCCCCTTTCTTTTGCATTTTTGGTTTTCATCCGAAATTTAATTCTTTTGAGACACCCCCTGATTCTTGTATTAAAGGCACTGCTAAAGACCTCAAATCTATCTGGAAAGATGTTCAATCTTCACTCAAACAAGCTTCGCTACAAACGAAAAAAAATTTGATAGACACCATTGGAGAGTTAGCTTTAAAGTAGGAGACCGGGTCTGTCTCTCAACACGTAATATCCGATTACACCAGGCTACAAAGAAACTGGGTCCCAAATTTATTGGCCCTTTCAAAATAATTTCCAGAATCAACCCAGTCACATTCCGTCTCCTTCTACCAAGTAACCTCAAAATACCCAACGTCTTTCATTGTTCTTTGCTTAAACCAGTTTTCTTTTCCACTAAATTTCAGAAACCTTCTAATACCAGACCTCCTCCACTACTAGTCAACAACCAACAAGAATTCATCATTGACTGTATTCTAGATGTTAAACAAGTCCGGAGACAAAAGTACTTTTTAATCCATTGGAAGGGTTACAGCCCTGAGGAACGTTCTTGGATCCCTGCCAAAGACATTCACGCTCCTCGGTTAATTCAAGAATCCTGAGAAATTGACCAAAGGTTCTTTTAACCCTCCTGGGAGGGGGGTACTGTTAGCAGCGCTTACCGCGTCTCTCCGTCCAGCGCTGCTTCCGGCGCCCTGGTTACCTTGGCAGTGCCGTCGACGTCCTCCTCTGTCCTCTGACGTTGCGGCTGGGGGATTGGTCTTTTCCGTTGTCCTGATTGGCGCTGGCTTCCTTCTTCTCCTGGCGCTGTCATTCTCCTGGCGCAGACTATAGAGAAGCTTGCCTCGTGCTGTCTCCCTGTTTGACGCTGTTTAAAACCTTCGTTTCTCCTCTTGCTCTGCCTGCTTTGTTAGCGTTCTCCCTGGGCATCTCTCTGTCTAGGTCCCTGCCTGTCTCTGTCTCTCAGCCTACCTGATTTCTTGGGATTACTGCCTTACATTTTGGGTACCCTGAAGCACATAGTGCTAACCTTAATTTATGTTAGTTTTTGGCTATACTGCCTATACCTTGAACCTAAAGCACATAGTGCTAACTTTAATTTATGTCAGTTTTTGGCTATATTGCCTATTACCTTGAACCCTGAAAGCACATAGGGGCTGATTCAAAGATGCGATTTTTTTTGCTACTTAGGTGCGTATATTTAGGATCTTGGAAAATTTGCATAAATGCGCATGCGTAGTAATAGTGCAACGCCGTCTACGTAGAGGTTAGGATCTTAAATTCGCTAAGAGCGGACCTTTGAATCGATCGCAAGCACTTAAGATCTTAAGTGCTGCGGAAGTTTAAGATCTGAAGGATTTGCATGGAAATGGGCGGGGGGAGGCAGGGAAATGAGGGAAAGTGGGCGCGGGCAGACACTTAGTATCTCAAATAACCGCTACTACTTCCCTTAAGATCTCAAATGACAGCGCAGAGTTAGGGTTAGTCAATGGTGGTCTAACTTTAAGATCCGCCGCTGTTTGCAAGGGGAGTGACTGTTTATGCAGAGGGCTGGAACCTGCTAAGATCTGAACTTAGTTGTGTATATTTGCGATCTTTTCGCAATCGCATCTCTGAAGTGCTAACTTTAATTTATGGCTTTACTGCCAATTGCCTTGTACCCTGAAAGCACATAGTGCTAAATTTAAATCTATATCTATCTTGGGCCTCACCGCCTATTACTTTGGAACCCAGAAGCACACAGTGTTAATTATTATTTTATTCAGCCTTTGCTACTTTCTGTATTCCGCTCCTGTGCACATAGTGCAAGCTATTAGTACACTACGGCACCTAGCCAGACTTTTCTCTCTCCACCGGTAAATCTGAGCACTATATTTGACTACTCCCTGCTCTATTTCCCAACTGTCTCTGGTGACCCCTTTTTCCCTCTAAACCTACCACTAATCGTAACAATTATATCACACTAAAAATGGAGAATGGCAGCCATCTTAGGCTGCCCGGACACACTGATCAAAGGGGCGTTTTTGTGTGAGGGAAGGTGGGGAAGGAAGCAGTCAATGTAGACTAATGTCCTGCTCATGCAATCCTGACCCAAAGGAAGAGGAGTATACAACAAAACATTTTCAATAGCCACAAGGCAGGAAAGTGCAACCTTTGTGCAATCACTGCAGCACTTACACACAGCATAACCACCATTTACACAATACATTACAGTGTAGTACAGGGGTGGCCAAACTCGGGCCTCATGATCTACCAATGGTTCCTGTTTTCCAGGTCTCCTCAGATAGGCAGAGCTGAGATAATCACTACCACCTGTAGATCTTTAAGAATGTTTCCGTCAGTAATGAACACACCTGTGCCCCAACAAGGAGACCTGGAATCGAGTATGTTATCCCAGATTTTCTTCTATACCTCTAAAAACTATTTTATTGTGTTGAAATAAATATATGTTTTGCAATTAAGGCAGTCTACTGGTTTATATTCTCTACTGAGTTTTTTTTTTTTATCTCGCCACTTGCATATCACTGACAAATACATTTGATGAGGGGAAGTGGAATAAGAGGACTGACAATTAGATCAAGAGATTAGGATAACACTGTTCTGGGGGAACCTCATTGCTAAAGAGAGAGAAAATACACATCCCAAACTACAAATGGAAGAATTTATTCAGTTCTTTTTAGAGATATTCTAATTGGTTTAGTGGAATTGTGTTGCATTTTAAAGGTATTATATTTGCGTAGGTTCAAATTACCAACCTTGATGATCACCTTGGACGTGTTTGATTGATTGATTGATTGATTTATTATATGCCATCAGATCTCTATATTACAGTAGCGCCATCAGTATGTACATTTTTTTCTTGCATTAATTCATTTAGGTGATTGGGTATTGTCACCTATACACTATGGCTGCAGCTGTTTAAGAGCGCTCACTATAAAAGCTTTTCCTTTTATTTAGAAATTCAAGTCTGTCTTATTGCTCCAACACAAAATAGATAGATATTATAGACTTAGTAATAATACATTTTACAAGAGCATACAGAAAGATTACTATTCCCATAATCCTCTGGGCTACATCCTAATAAACTTATCAACTTCAACTTATGTTGTTCCCCATGCATCCTGAGACATTTGTCATCTAAACTCCATAGGTAGTGACATTTGAGAAGGTATATTATATATTTATGAACCATAAAATAACGTGACAGTGCATAAAGTACACCTACAGTGGCTCAACAACCTAAAACGTCTGCATTACAAATGACACTTACACAATTTTTTCTAGACTGTATTTTTAATTGAGAACCTGCAGACTTTTAAACTAAATTCATATTTATTATTTGCTTCAGAATTTTTTTTAATGCTGCTTGCATAAGAAATGAACTTGTGTACTGTGAAACCTTCAAGTTTACATAGATGAAAGATTGTGCCCTAACGATTAGCAATCAATTAACCTCTAGCTGTGAATCATTTAAAAAGGTCAGTTTTTTATAGATAAAAGACCCCCCTTAACTCATGTAACACTCATACTGAGAATCTGTGGGAGAGTCCTGAAATTTAAAATCAAATAGCAATCTAAGTAAATTAAAGAAAATATTTCTCAGAAGCGATATTTATGAAATTGGAATTCCAAGCAAGAGATCTGTAAGAGTCTGGAAATGCGGGTCTGCAATATTCTTGCATCTCTTGGATTATGCCGCTAACCACTCCCTTTGCACTTTTCTCCAATACACAGGGTCAGTCTTAGTATAACTGACTCCAGGAAATAGCAGTGCTTGTAAAAAGAAAGCACGTCTACTTGTGATCGCACCCAGCCCCTTTGTCAAAAGGTGTCTGACTGGATAGCACAAATATATGCACAAAAGGAATAGCAGCTGCAATTGGATTCAAACACACAAAAGGATCAGGAGCTGATCCATAGTTATAGAAGTGCCAAGATAGGAAAGGGTTATAAGATAATATCCAAGTGATTGGATCCATTGAGTACTGTTGAATGAATTATCAATTGTGAGGAAATGGAAGCTGTGAAATATCACCCAGGCATTGCCTAGACCAGTGATGGCTAACCTGTGACACTCCAGGTGTTGTGAAACTACACTTCCCATCATGCTTTGTCAGGTATGCTTTTGCAGTCAAGGCATGCTGGGACTCATAGTTTCACAATACCTGGAGTGTCACAGGTTAGCTATCACTGGCCTAGACAATGATGTACCTGAAAACTCAGCATCAAAAGAAGGAGACTTGTGAGTGAAGCAACAGAGAGGACAACTATGACTTTCAAATATCTAGAGTGTTGTCAGGCTAAGATTGGACTGAAGGTGTACCGGTTACCATAACAGCTTTACATACAACTGAATGTAGAAAACACTACTGAAGGAAAACCACATCTGGAAAACATCGAATGACCCATCTAAATGTAAGTTCTTGTGGTGTGTCCTTTCTGCATCTACATGATCAGGACATTTCCCAAAGCTGAAGAGATAACTCCGTATTGTGGAATACAAGAAGAATCTGGCATATTCTTCAATGTAAATCAGGGCTTAATCCTTATAAATCTTTGCATTTTCATTTCATAAACAATCCTGATTTACTCAGCGGTGGGGCCTCCTACCCTTTTTCTATAGGGAAGGTTAGTGGTGTCTACACAATATGACAAGATCAGACTCAAAAAAGTGTTTTATCTTTTACTGCATCTACATCAAAATTTGAAGTTCTAAGAGCATATCCCTTAGCTTTTGTTCTCAACCAGGCAAACTTACCTGTTTACTCCATTCTCTCTCTGATCCCCTTACTCGCCCCCAATCTTTTACAGGATCAAATCTAAATTTATTTCCCTCCCTTACATCTCCCCTTCTACACCTACAACCTCACATTTTCTTAAGCTTGTCATAAAGAGCAGAGAATGTTTTCCAGGTTCCCTAACAGCAAGAAGATCTGGGAACATGGGGTCGGATCCGAAGGAAAAGCCGCTAGGGGAATTACATTCAGCTTGAAAGTAGATTGAAAGTTTTGCGCATGCTCACAATCTTCTTATGACCCGTAACGGCCAGTGTACGTAACGCCGGCTCTTACAAAGAGGGGGCTTTCCCCCCCAGTACACATGTCATATGTCCACCGTGAGGGCCGTAAGGCCACAAACCTGATCATAACAGTTAGGGTAGGAATCCGCACTGACCTCGGGCGCCTGTAAGACGTCTGTAGGTCAGGAGTCTCTTTAAAATGGTCTCCAATGACTGATATTGGGTAATACTGAACTACCCTCTGCCAATGACAGCCATACCAACTGCCCTCCTTATCCCACTCCAAGCTTCAGGTCTTCCCATACTTCTTCTTGAGTCATCACAGGTTCCCTGAAAAAGAATGTACTAAATATTTATTATCTATTGTCACATGTCATCATTTTAAGTCTCAAAACATAATTTATTAACATATGTAAGGTTTCTCCATTATTTAATCAAATATGCATTTACCTCATAGTGGGCCGGATCCAGAACTACGTCCGTCTTCCATAGACGGACGTATATACGCAATCTACGTATCGAAACGATACGCAGATTACGTACAATAGCTATTACGCATGCGCAGTAGCTACTGTTTATTGAACTACGTCCGTCTATGGAAGACGGACGTAGTTCTGGATCCGGCCCACTATGAGGTAAATGCATATTTGATTAAATAATGGAGAAACCTTACATATGTTAATAAATTATGTTTTGAGACTTAAAATGATGACATGTGACAATAGATAATAAATATTTAGTACATTCTTTTTCAGGGAACCTGTGATGACTCAAGAAGAAGTATGGGAAGACCTGAAGCTTGGAGTGGGATAAGGAGGGCAGTTGGTATGGCTGTCATTGGCAGAGGGTAGTTCAGTATTACCCAATATCAGTCATTGGAGACCATTTTAAAGAGACTCCTGACCTACAGACGTCTTACAGGCGCCCGAGGTCAGTGCGGATTCCTACCCTAACTGTTTTTGGGTTTGGGGGGGGGGGGGGGTTAGGGTTAGGCTTTTAGGAAGGGAGGGTTAGGGCCATAGACAGGGAAGGTTAGGGTCAGGCTGCGGGGTTAGGCTATAGAGAAGGGAGTATTTTTTTCAGGCTAGGGAGAAGGGAGGGTTAGCGTCAGGCTGCAGGAAAGAAAGGGTTAGGGTAAGGGGAGGGTTAGGGTCAGGCTGCAGGAAAGAAAGGGTCAGGCTGCAGAAAAGAAAGGGTTAGGGTAAGGGGATGGTTAGGGTCAGGCTGCGGGTATGGGGGTCTTAGGGTTAGACTATAGAGAAGGGAGTATTAGGGTCAAACTAGGGAAAAGGGAGGGTTAGGGTCAGGCTGCAAGAAAGAGAGTTAGGGTAAGGGAAGAGAGAGCACTGCATTTGAAATAGGGCTGTTCGCAACGGGGACCCACACTTATTTCTACAAGAGTAAAATGACTAAATTAAATGTATTACTTCATGCTATTTTTTTTAACTCATAATAATACTGTTGATAGGGTACATTATTTAACACAGTATCATTGATCAGCCTGGTTACACACATGACAGGTACTGCTTGGGAATCATGATTCTATTCCAGTGTTTGCAGTCCAATAACTCCAGTCAGCCTCTTGAAGTGGCATGAGTAAATCGAGCAGGCAACATCCAACAAAAAGCCTGATAACAGGACAGAGCCATAGCTTGAAATTTTACGCCGGGGCAAAAAGGAAGAATGATTCCCTCTTTCCC
>WWET01001823.1:257840-269468 GCA_011038615.1 Limnodynastes dumerilii | reverse complement strand
CACGCTTCTCTTCTCTCCCAGTCATTATACTAAACCATACTGCTTGATGGTCACTGGATCCTAGGTTCTCACCCACACTTACTTCTGAGATTCGGTCACCATTTGTAAGTACCAAATCTAACCTCTTTGCGTCACGCTTCTCTTCTCTCCCAGTCATTATACTAAACCATACTGCTTGATGATCACTGGATCCTAGGTTCTCACCCACACTTACTTCTGAGATTCGGTCACCATTTGTAAGTACCAAATTTAAGATGACCTCTTTGCGAGTGGGGGTTTCTCACCAGTTGCTTAAGGGACACTCCATGTAATGAATTTAAAATGTCTCCACTTCTAGTGGAGCTTGCTGAAGACTTATCCCAGTTTACATCAGGTAGATTGAAATCACCCATGATTATTACCTCCCCTTTTAATGCCATGTACGTTCTGGTATGTGTTGACATGTTTTCCCTCTGGGTAGAAGCTTACCCAGCTGCATCCAACACCGCTGCCTTCACTGCAAAGAAGCTAGTCCAAGAGTTTGTTTGTAGGTTTGGTATACCAAAGGTGATTGAAAGTGACCAAGGTACCCACTTTACTGGAGAGGTATTTAAGAACATGTGCCAGCTCATGGGAATTACTAGCAAATTGCATACCCCATATCACCCACAAGCCAGTGGAAAGGTAGAGAGGTTTAATGGCACTATTAAAAACAAACTCAGTAAAGTAACTGCTGAGACCGGGTTAGCCTAGCCCGAGGTATTACCCATAGTCCTCCATAGCATCAGGACCACTCCTAGATCTCCACTTCATTTGTCACCGTACGAAAATTTGTTTGGACGTCAACCCCACATTATGGTAGATCCCCAGGAAGAATTGAAGTGCAATAATGATGTGACTGTCCGTTATCTCATACAGATGAGCAAGTAGCTTAAGAAACAACAAAAATGTATTAAGTTGATAGCACCAGACATGCCACAGAATAATTGTCATGCTATTGAACCTGGTGAGTTTGTGATGATTAGAAATTCCTTACGTTCTGGTTGTCTGATTGACAGGTGGGAAGGACCATACCAAGTGCTACTGACTAGCACCACCTCCATGAAGGTTGCAGAAAGGAATACTTGGGTTCATTATTCTCACTGTAAAAGAGCCGTCAATCCGGAGGAGGTCCGAGACGAGGAGGGAGTTGTGACGATTGCCACTAATCTTGAGCACCTGTTCCAGGAAGACGAAGTCTAGACAGATTAATCGGGACCGAGAGATTGCTGTCATCCTACCGAAGATAAAGTTCACCTTTTCTTTGTTAACATTTTTGTTCCTTTTCAGTACATTCAGTTCTGGAGATGGTAAAAGGGTGGAGGAGAGTGGGTCCGGTATCGGAGAGAAGGATGGGTACCAATTGGACGGTAGTATGGAAGCATGGGCTATGCCCAACATTATAGGTTCCGAGTATGAAAAGTGCACTAACTCTGAGGAGAAAGATCAATGTATGGGATTATCGCCTGAGGAATATTGCATTTGTAAGACTTGCGCCCCTGTGATGGAAGAAAGTTGTGTACAATTATGTCAAACTAAATACAACCCTAAGTTTGACGGGCGCCCTTTAGATCATTATCATGCTTTGGTAGAAAAGGTCATGAACCAAAGTGAATGTTGGGTATGTTCCCCTGTGCCTCAGAGACAAGACAATTTAGGTTTGATTCCAGTCCTTTTGAACAACTCTGAGGTACTTCAGTTATAGAGTGGGAGGCCATTGGCAGAGAAATTTAATGCTTCCGGATCCCCCAGTCTTAGACTCAGGCAATATTCCACAGACAAATCTCTAATGTGTATTAATTTTACAAGCCATGGGCCGGATCTAGAACTACGTCCGTCCTCCATAGACAGACGTAGTGCAATAAACAGTAGCTACTGCGCATGCGTAGTAGCTATTGTACGTAATCTGCGCATCGTTTCAATACGTAGATTGCGTATATGCGGTCTAAAATTTTTACAAAAAGTTAAGTCATAATCCTAATAATAAAATAAAAGAACTATATATATATGAATTTGCTTAAAACTGCCAGTGAGAGCAATTCTATTGAAAAAGATGTTTTTGAGTTCCTTTCTGTCCAGTGTCCGACCATCCCCACCTTTTATTGCCTACCAAAAATCCATAAGTTCATCGCATCTCCAACAGGGACACCAATTAGCTATGGGATAGGATCTTTAACTAGCAACCTCTCATTTGTGGATTGTCATCTTCAGCCAAATATAGTTAAATTAAAATCATATCATAAGGATACTTAAAAAGCCTTATTGAAACGAATTAATGATATATCATGGAAAAATGATTTTTTTCTTCTTACATGTGATGTTGTGGCTTTACCCCATGAGAAGTCAATTGAGACTATTGCTGTTTAGGATATTCATTGTAGATTCATTTTCAATTATATTACATCATCATTTTTTTTATTTTCAATAACACTTATCTACAGCAAAGGGGTACTGTGATGGGAAGCAGATTCACCCCGAGTTATGCCAACCTATACATGGGCCAATTTTAGGCTCAATATTGTTAGGACACTCCGGATTTACCTGAGGAGTACCGGAGTGGTCTGAAAGAGAGTAAGGGTGATACCCCGGGTTTACCTGGCTAGTACAGGGGTGATCACTGGGAGGATAGGAAGAGTGGGTGAGCTGGCTACCGGAGTGCGGAATCTTACCTTCAGGTGGTCTTCACCAGGGCCCCTGATGGTGGGGATGGGCTTGGGCACTCCCCTGAAGGCGTGGTCACGCTTCGTTGGACCTCAGCTCAAAGAAGGGAAAATATGAAACACCCGACAGTGAACTAATAGCAGACCAGAAAAACAAATATAAAGTGAGAGCAGGATAGGTTGGAAGTGACCAACCTAACTAACAACGAATAACAAAGAACATAGAACGAAAGACTAACAGAGGGTCACACAACTGACTAAACAAACCAGGGCTCACTTACAACTAGCACACAGAAGTATCTCCGGGGAGAACACAAACACTATCACACAGGTAAGTATGGGAATACAAGGCTGGTAAATACAAATAGGAGGGAGACCCAAGGAAGAAGGTTAGGTAAGGTAGGATATGGGATGGAACTAGGCAGGAAAGGAGGGCAGTCAGAGATCAGTGCTAGGCACACAAAGATAGCAGGTCACAGTACTGGCAAGCAGAAGCTATAACCGGCGCGAGATGCAGGGAGAGGAGACGTTAAATACATAGGGGAGCCAATGGGAAGCGAGCAGCGAGCAAGCCACTACACAGGATAGGCTGGCGTCCTGGTTGCCGTGATACAACCAGACGCCAGCCCGACGGAGATACTGAAAGTACGTCCCTAGCAACTAACTGTAACGGCTTCCAGAGGGAGCACAGACGCACGCTGCACACGTCCAGACCCGGAAGAAGAGGAGAGACGCTGCGACTGGGATCCCTGTCACTATCCCCCGGAGCAGGTAAGCATGAAGCCCTAACAACTATATTTGGTAAGGGCCATTCTAGGCAAACCTGGTTTCTTACACACGTTATATCAATTATTTGTTTTTTATATGGCAGGGGAACGAAGATTCTATAAAACAATTTATATTACATCTAAATAATAAATTTAAGTTTATTCTTAATTATAGCAATCACAGCATTAATTATTTAGTCAAAACAGTTCAGATAACTGACAACTGTATCCACATGATTAATTACAGAAAAGACGTCGATTGTAACCTTTTCTTACGTTGTAATAGTTGTCATAACAAACCATGGAAAACAATATTAATACAGGTTAGTTTCCCTGAATTATGGAGAAACACTGTTCCTTGATTGATTCCTTCAAACAACAGGGTCTTATATTAAAACAAAATTTCAATAAACAGCAGTATTCTAATCATTTAGTAGGACAAGCGTAGCAAAAAGCTTTAAATATAGATAGATAATCGTTATCGTTATAAGAGAGACAGAGATCAATAGGTGAAAATATTGACACATGATCTACTCCATTCATAACACAACAAAATTCATATTCTCACCATATAAAAAAGATAATATTAAAAAAAAAACCCTATATTGAAATTGGATCAAACGTTAAACCAATTATTTGATGAGAATCTCAAATTATTTTTAGAAAGACAAAGAATCTAAAAGATCACTTAGTTCATAGTCACCTTAAATATATGTAAACTCTCCTGTAAACAATCACCTAATGTGGCTTCCGCCTTAACTTTGTGGGTTGTTCCCTTGCCACCATTTCCAATGTACCATTTGTATATTTCTAGACAAAGATTAAAGCACTTTTTTCTGTGTTACAAAGGAAGAGTTTAAAATCAAGTCTTACATCAATTGTAAAAGTATTTACATTGTCTATTTAAGCTCCTGTTGTTGCGGAGTTCAATAAGCAGGAAGAATCACAAGAAGTCTCTATCCAAGATTTATGGAACACAGGAGAAACTTTATTTGTGGTAACCAGTTACATTTACTTTCTCGTCATGCCAGAGATGTAAAGCGTATTACAATAAAGGGAATAGAACAAATTAAGACTACCACCAGCAGGGTGACTGCTTCTCTCTATTAGCTAAGAATGAAGCATTTAGTATATATAGATTTGATACTCACAAACCTTATGTTCTGAACAAAATAATGGAACTAAATCTTTTTTAAACTTTTTTGAGTCCTCTTTTATTGATGGTTTAAATATCCTTTGAATTTACATGGAACTGTAGTTACATCTGACATGGTACATTAAGTTTTAGGCTAGAACGTACCATGGTCAGTAATATCTGGCTGTATTTTTCATAAATACCTTTTTTTTTTAAGAGATTATTAATGCAAGAATATATGTCACTCTTAGGACCACTTGTTATATCTATCTTATCATTTATTTTAACAACGTGTAAGATTTTTGATAATTGGATGCTGGAAATGCATTCTTAATCCATCAGAGACCAACTGGGCACTATCCCACAGTAAACTTGTGTAGGAATCCTTCTGGAAGTATGTAAATAGGCCTTTGTTGGTAATTGGGTGATTTTGATCGTTCACTTGGGGGGTAATGATGTTGGTCATATTAAATCGTGTCCTTTAAAATTTTCTATTATGAGGGACTTGGCCGCTATTAGGTCATTGTACCCATCGTTGAAGCTTTGTTGGTCACATATCATTTCTAGGAGAGTTTGGCGGGGTCCTGGTTCGATTGTGAGTGTGGATAAAGCTCGGAAGCGGATTAATGGGACAGTTTCTAATTTCGAATCTCAAATTCGTTTTGATCATCCTGACCTGTACAGGGCGGATGGTGTTCACCTGTCAGACGAGGGTATGCGTCTGTTTATTGAGGATTTGTTGGTTGCGTTGCAGGGTTGATGGGTGGCGGGCGAGGAGGTGGGAGTTGTCTCCTCTCTTTGGCAGTAGAGGTGTGTTGTCACGGTATTTTATTATTGTTGGCGAATTTTAGAAGAAAAGATTGGGGGTAAATATCTGTTTTCAGAGGCGCACCCTTCGAAGAATCTTAGGCTGTCGGTCATATGACGGAGCCTTGTTTGCCTCCTCAGTGTTATATATGAGGTGTGCACAATGAAGAGGTGGAGCCGGGGGTTTATTGGGGGGAGGTGGGGGCGCCTGTTAACGATAACCGTTTTTTGTTATCATTTGTAGTTTCAGTTGTGACACTCACCTGCTACTTGCCATCGTGCTCAACCCTAAATTTTATAGTCTTTGACAAAAATTCAAATTAGTTTGAAAAATTAATTAATTATTTTAATAAACTTATGTCCCAAATTTTTAAATCCAATCAAGTAGTCCGTGTCTTTATTTCTATTAGTATTTGGTGATAATGGTTTGCTGTGGGAGGGAGCGTCAGTCGTTGTTCGTTTAGAGAAAACCGAGCACTAAATAAGTGCAAGGTTGAATAAACGACCGACTGGGCACTATACCACAGTAAACTTGTGTAGGATTCTTCTGGAAGCATGTAAATAGGCCTCTGTTGGTGATTGGGCGATTTGAATGGGGGGGGTCTGAGGTCATGTGACTGAGGTTTTATAGGTTGTGGTTGGAATTTGATCTGTCTCCCATTTTGGAAAGTCTTTCCCTCCCTCCCTCTCTTTATGTATGTAGGCTGTTTTATTAACGTGTATTTTTTCCTTTTCTTGTGAAAAGGGGCTTTATCACATGAAAATGAACTGTTTCTTATTTACAGACAATAGATCGCCATGGAAAATAGTACTTTCCATGGCGATCCATGTTACTATCAGGGGTCTCCGCTGGCCCGTTCATTTCAGAGCGGGCCAGCGCTTCCTTATATTTACAAATCCTCGGAGCGGAGTTTTACACTCCGCTCGAGGCGTAAAACTAACGCCAGCTCAGGCAATGCGGACACTGATGGAATACCGCTATGTTTTAAAAAAAAGTTAATTATATTTTTATGTATTCGATCACAGTATTTACAAATACTTACCCCTCCTGGGAGGTCCTGCAATGATCTGTGAGGTCAGCACAGGACTTCTCATTCATGCAAATGATAAATGAAGTCCTGCACATGTGCAGAGCCTCTCTTTTGGCACTTCGAAATTTTTAAGCTCCAAAATGAGAAACACTGCACATGCGCATTTTTTTTCCATCAGCCAGACAGGTCACCCGGACAGGTGCGTTTTAACTCTTTTCTTCTTTTTTTTTTGACAATTTTTTTACTTATTTAAAAAAAAAAGTATTTCTTTTTTATTTAGTTGATTAGAAGGCCATTCTTATGTATTCCAGCATACGCCCTTTTCTTTCCCCTAATAACAGCTATTAGGGGGAGGAAAAGAGGGGTATATGGGGACATCGCTGGAATACAGCCTGAGTTAGCGTTATTTTTACACCAGGAGCGGATTGTAAATTTCTGCTCTGGCATTTAGTAAATATAAAGAACCGCCGGCCTGCTCTGAAAAGAACAGGTTGATGAGGGGGTGCGATATTTACATGCATCGTCATGGAAACTGAAGTTTTCATGGCGATGCATGCTTTGTAAATATTAAAAAACTTAATTTTTATGCAATAATACCAGTTTTCACTTACAAAATGGCACTATAGCATGAAAATTAAGTTTGTAAATAGAGCCCATATTACAAGGACAAAAGAGTGAAATGGGTAAAAATAGCAATAGAGGCTAAAAGTAGGCAAAAAGTCAGATAAATGCAACCCTTAACACTGAGACCAAAATATGATACTCAACTCTTGTCACACAATGAAGATCTGGTGTTTGAAAGCCAGGTATGCTGAACAGGGTGGAGTTTATTTAAGCAACACACACAGACCAATCAATGAAAAGGTTAAGGAACTCTGCAATATTAAATTCTAAATATGATAACAAAGTGTACTAAGAATACAATATACAGACTATCAGCAAAATTCTGAGTTTGTAGCAGGTGTTCTGTAATAGACTATGTCAGCTTGACAATGTCAGTATATTTTTCCACATAAAGGGCCTGATGTAGAGGAGTTTTGGCCTCAGACTACACAACAGTTCATCTGTCAGGTGTGCACGCTCTGGAATCCTGGGGCTATAGTCATTCCATGCTGTATAATTACCCATGGCTCAACTCTGGATTTTTAGAGGCACATTTGACAGCTGTAATATTATTCATAATAAATGTCTGTAAATCTCAAAATATTTTTTTTAAATAAGAAAAAATATTTTAAAAACAATCTTTTCTATGTTTGTGATTTCAAGTAACCATTGGAAAGGGTCATGTTGAGACTATGAAGGTAGATATGGCCTTCAGTGTCGTACCCAGGGGGGGGTTCTGGTTGCCCCTCCCCCAAGCACACACACGCACACTGAACATTTAAATCTCCCAAAAATGTAAAACACGGAAAGGGACGTGGCTTTGTGGGTGCCACTAAAAGGGATGTGGCTTCACAGTCATGTGGGGCAGACTGACATAGAGAAGTTTGGTATTGTCCTGTGCTGTAATAAGAAAGCAGGTGAGGATAGTGAATGGGTCACAACAGTGCTTATGCACTGACATAAGCTCTGGTCCATTGTGTAATGTGCTCCACTATTGCTATTTGAAGTGTACCTTCTAAATAAAACGACTATTTTACTGTGTGAAAGAAGTAACTTATAAATCACCCTAAAAAATATCAAACACAGAACCAATTGTGAATTGAAATTAGCAGCCGATAACCAATGCAATTCATTAAGGTAATTTTGATTATTTTCAAACTCTACATTATAAAATTCTTGCTTTCACAGAGAACGTTAATGGATGTCTTAGATGTCTTGGCAGTCAGATTGTATGGCCATATTAACTGTATTGTCATTTTACATATATTTTAACAGCTTTTTTTATAGTGCCCACATATTATGTAGCTTATAACAATTTTAAACAGTCCTTCACATCAACCTCTGTCGAATTGCTGTCCAATTCTCTAACATATACAAACATAGAGGCTAGTAATTTTAGTTTTATGTGGGGTATATTGTGGGTCTGGGAATGACACATACTATCAAAAATATGTTTGGTATATTAGGGGTCTAGGATTGGCATATGTGTGTCCCATCCCGTTGCGAGTCCCCGCTGTGAGGGCTTGCATTGCAAATTAGAGACAGGAGAAAGTCGCTTTTCGGCTGACTCTATTTCGAATGAGAGCCCTATTAGAATTTTATTTTATGAATGGGTGAGTATGCAATACGCATGCTCACCCATTCATTTTCAGAAGCTCCACTGCCGGGGACTTAGGGTTAGACTGCGGGGCGGATGACTTAGGGTTAGGTTGTGGGGGGGGACTTAGGATCAAAGAGTTAGGCTGGGGGGGTGACTTAGGGTTAGGCTGCGGGGAGGACTTAGGGTTAGGCTGCGGGGGGAGACTTAGGGTTTGGGTTAGGGAGCGGGTTGGGGGAAACTCATCTTTCGCAGAACCGTGTTCGGTGCTCCCTCTGGCGATCGATTGCTATGCCTTATCGAGGCATAAGCAATCGATATCCCAGACAGTTTGGAACTGGCTGGGAGCGAACGCCACTTTCGAAATAGGGCCATTCGCTACGGGGTCCCACACCCGTCATGTCCAGACCCCTAATATACCCCAAATGTATTACACATATTAGAAACCCCCCTTTCAAAATCCTGCGCTTGCCATCGGCCTTCCTGACTTTTTTTATCTGTGGAACTCCATAGAGCCAAGTTGCGTTTTGTTTGGGGTGGGGTGTTTGACCCATTTATATTAACAAAATTATATTCTTCTTGTCCCCAGAGGAGATGATAGTGTAATAAAAGAGGGTCAAAGTGAAGTCTTGGGTGTACATTCTTTCAATTAAGTTTTTTTTATTTTTTAAAACTTTCTTTGTAATGTTTTTACAATATTTTTGCCTGGTCCTCTACATTACATTTTGTTTTGTCATTTCTTTTAATGTCTCTTCGTGTAGGAAAGAGAAAAAAGGATCTGTCATGACTAGTGCTTGCACCAGCCCTTCAGTGTTATGTAGGAAATAATATAAGGACATCCCTTGTACCATTATACAGGTGATTTAGGCTAACAGTGATCCTTTCATGTTCCCCCTCTATAGAAATTTTAAAGAATGTCCCCCATATAAGCTTTATGTAAAACACAGAAAAACTTATTTTCTTTTTCCATGAAAATCAATTTATATAGCTAAAGATATAGTGTTCCAACATAATTGCTCTCCACATCACACGAGTAACATCTATTGGTCCAGATATAACCATTTATTGACTGTATAGCAATGTGTAAATCCCTGTTAGCAAAGTGTCTTCTGATGGACATGAATAAATTTCTCAGACAGTGTAAGACTAGATAATGCTCCGATAGCTAGGAATCAATGCAAAGGCAGCACAAGGACAATATATACTACCTGCCTGTGAGTCACATTGTGTCTGTGTTTCTCCAAACAGTCAACATCCAGCTGATGAAAGTATAAATCATTAGCAAGAGAAAAACAGAACAATCCTTTTTAAGGATGGATGCTCGGCTTCTTAGTGAAGTTCAAGGGTTGACAGTTCTGATTAAGAATAAAAATGCAAAGCTGCATAATTAGTTTTACAGTTGTGGAAGAGTATTTCAATAATTGATTCTCATAATCTGATAAGGTTGAAAATATAATCAATAGGGAATTCATTTCTACTCATCCTTTTTCTTACATCCAAGAGCCAATCGCCAGGGGTATGTACATCGCTCTCTACAAACCTGACCAGAAAGCCAAGTACATCAGCCAAGAAAGTTCTAATTAATGCTAATCGAATCGTGTGCCTTGCTGCAATGAGAGCCCCACAGAGAGCACTATACAAAGGAGAACCTACTTTCCCTTCATCACAGATACAGGGTGTGGGCTGTCCTTCCTCTTCCTCTCTCATTGTATACTGTTTAATTCATCTCACACTGCAGAGTGTTGGAGAGATGAGACCCTGTGTGCTCCTGTCAGATAAATGGCACAGGTACATGCCATCAACCATCTACCTCATGACCCAATTTTCCTACCCCCTCCAGTGAGAAAGGAGGAAACACAACCCAGCTCTTCTCTTAAGATATGCTATAGGTGTCCCTTAAAATTCAGCCTGGGATAGTAAATAAGAGGAGTGGTATGAGATTGTGGGAGGTGGAAGGTTAGATAGAGAAGGAAGGGGAGATAAAGAAGAGCAACAAATCAGGCTGCAGGATAGAGACACACTAATGTAAACTGGGGGGATGGTGTGACAGGAAAGCCATGCAGCCGGGTGCTGCTGGGTGCTTAGGAGAATGAGCAGCAAGGACTTCTGCAGGGGTGAATTGTGCAGATCTGGACTCCGGTCTCAGCTTTGTGTCTGCTGGATACGCTTCATTCTTGCAGCTGAGGATGTGAGAAACAGGCACTGCTTCCTGGACTGAGGATGTCTGTCTCTGAAACAAGGACCTCATAGAAGAGCAGGGACATGACAGCAACGGCAGCAGCGGCAAGACACCCATACAGCCAGACACAACACTGTCACACCAGCACACAAGAGAGAAAAACACAGAAAATATCAGACACAGCCACACAGTTCTAAAACATAGAGAGCAGATGATAAGATCATTTAATTACATATGCACTGTAGCTGCTGACTGATCCACAATAGTAAACATTCTGCACACTGCAAGCATCCCATGACACCTATAAGCCTGTGACATGCACTGTGATTTTATATAAATATGTGCAAATAACACCCTCACACACATACTTATTTTACATTGCTTCACAGTCATTTGCCAAACCTAGCAGGCTGTCATTGCCACTGACACAGACATATTTCACTGTTTACCTATAACAGAACACATACAGATCCCTCTGCAGGAGAGATCACATTAACGCACACGTTGCAAATATGACATAGCCAAACTCAGCAGAGTCAAAATATCACGTCAGAGAGCTGCAAATTAAATACTGTGCACGGTCCATCAACACAGCAGAGGGACACATTGGGTAACATATAGAGAAATTCACTATAATATTGGCATACCACACACATCATCTGTCTCACACAACACCTCCACAGGGCGTACTGCACATTTAGCATCAGAATTCATCAAGAAAAAACAAATATTGAATACAACATTAATCTTCTAGTTGTTGCAGCCAGCGACCAGCACTGAGCTACAGGTAAGTAGCTGGAGAAGGCCAAGGGAGGTGGGATGAAAAGTCCA
>WWET01001823.1:226134-257826 GCA_011038615.1 Limnodynastes dumerilii | reverse complement strand
GTGGGAGAAGAGGGAGGGGGGGGGGGGGGGGGGGGGTTTGAGAAACAGTGAGATAGCACTTGGGGGTCTATTCATTAACAGTTATATTCTCCTTAGATCAGTATTACATTCAAATATTACATTCAAATAAGCACGAGAGAAGTAATGGAGAGGCAGAAGGTGATTTGCTGTGTGTTTGCATATGAGTAACATTGTGACAATTTTATATTATAGATTATTAGGGCCACATAACTTCAAAAAATATAACATCTTGGTATATAGATGACTGATTATATAACTGTATACTCTCTATAGAAAAGTGATAAAGTTGTTGCATGTTTAGACACATTTTGGACAGTGGCTCATTAATGTTTCCAATTCATATTGGTTAATGTAAAAAAAAATATCAATCAGTTTGTTTAGAGGTGCACTCATTAAGGGGCTGATAGGAGCAACAACATCAAAGGTGCAAATTTGCATTAGGAGGGGTGAAGATTCATTTTATAATATTGCATGCAGGGAAAATACATAGTGTTTGGTTAAAGTACAAATACTGAACAGCTTTCATTTTAAACTTGTAATTTACCGTGTATTTACAAAGTCACCTCTCAAGTCTAATTCTGTTTGCTAGTTTTGCATTCAATATGCTTTTGCTGGGTGTAGATTTGTATCTTTTTCATTATTTCTCCCAATTCTGTGTCGGTCTCTAGGTGTTATGGATGATTGTCAAGAAGGAAAAGGTTCATTTTAAGCACCTCCCATCAGAAGTGCTTAATATGGTGTCTTAGCCTCTGTCTTAAAGTCATTACATTTTTTTCAGCTATCATGTTACACATTGTGGCGTTGGCCAATGGAATGGATGAATTTGGTCTTGGTTCCCTACTTTATCTGTAACATTGGCATAGTTGTTTAAGTTGTGTTTGTGCTTATGAATACAACAATCTGTTTATGATTGGTGGTTGTTTGCATTCAAGTATATATAACTTTGTATATGGTCAGGATATGATAGCAGTATGGTCTGATATATATTCTTACTAGGACTGTCTTCCATTATTGACAAATCTGCATTATAAATATATAACCTTTATGCCATTAGATTGTGAAAACAAGTGACAAATTAGTATCAGAAGTTAGGTGCTACAATAATGCAGAATGTTGGGGTAGAAGATGGTTGGTAGAAAACAGGGTCTGTGTTATTAAAAGCAACTCACAAGCAGAAATATATTAGTATTTAACTGAAGTTCAACTTAGATCACACAGAGCTATCATCATTGGTGTGAATGGGGAGATAATTACAGTATAGCTGATTCCACTGTGGGTGTTGTGACAAAGTAGAGATGGATAGACTATTGATTTCTATGGAAAGACTGGTGCAGTGCACACACAGGCATCTGAAAAAGCACATGAACGGAACAGAAACAGGTGAAAACAGGATATGCTCAGTTTGACTCATCCTTGCTTCATCTTCAGCTTTGGAAAGTCAACTGTGTTCCCTGTCTCAGCATCTTTCCACAGAAATCAAAGATCAAAAGCCAACAAATGCCAAATTCTTGTTTATTCATCGATCAAAATATGGGATTTTTGATAGACCTTGGACTGTATTCACAGATCAGAATGAGTTAGTATCCGCACCTAACTCATCTGATCTGCCCTGTAACTTAAGAGTGCAATAGGGCTTCCTTAAGTAACCGTTTGTATTTTTTTTCTTAAGAAGGATAATATGAATGGTGATGCTTTCCCCACGCCCTCCCCAGCTAATTTAAATCCCTCCCCTGCGTCCACTCTTCTTAAAAAAGAAAGAGGCTGCCATGGCACCTCTCTTCCTTCTTAAATTTCTTTAAAGACTGTACTTACTCAATCTACGTCCCTAAATGGTATATAGATTGCGTAAATGACCTACTCTGCATAACACAGCTTCTTAAGCGTGATTAAGGTCCATTGGGCTGGATCCAGACTTAAGTAAGTGCTTGAAATAAATTACTCATGGGCTAAACCATGTTGATTGCAGGGGGAATCAAGTTAATTGTATTCTTTTCATGCAGGGATATATCTTTGAATTGCTTACTGCACACAGATACTGACCAGCTTTACTATCACACTGTTATTTAGACTTGGGATAGGAAACATCACCTCTCAACTCTTATACTGTTTGCAACAGATGAAATATGACTCCCCTGCAATCAACATGGTTTAGCCCAGGTGTAACTAATTTCAAGCACTGACTTAAGTCTGGATCCAGCCCATTGTCTCTAATCTAGAAATTCTCAGGGTTCTAAGGCTTTCCAGTTTAATAAAGTGACCTATGGAATGCACCAATACAACAGACATGATTTATATATGTTTCCTTTGCACCTCAGTTTACATTTTATGCATACTTGCAACTATTTGCACCTTCTTTAAAATCTCTTAATTTTTTTTTTCTGGCCAATAAAAAGAGTCTGTCAGATGATCATCCTCTGACCTAAAGGGGTGAGGATATCACAGTGTAGAGAGCTTGGGATGTTCCTAAGCCTCTCTGTCCACTACATCATGTTCCAACGTACTGTGATTGACACGGTCATGCAAAATCCTTAATCATTTAAAAGTTTACTATTTTATTTAACAAATAACAAGAGAAACAAGTACAAAAAACAAATAACTATTCAAGAATATATGTATCCTGGCCCAAGAAGGAAAATGCAGGAAAGTTATTATTGTACAAACAAAGGACTCTATTAACAAAAATATTAGTTAGCAGCATTACTTACCTGATCCAGTCTCACTTCTCCTTGTGGTGAGCATGGCTGGTAGAATATATTCTTTTATTTACCAAAACGTACCTATCCTGTGAGGTCCTGCGATGATCTGCAAGCCTACTGCCTTCATCATAGATATACTCTATTAATAAAAATCTTTGCATATGCGCAGTGTTTCCAATTTGGGTCTTACAAATATTTCCTGAAAGGAAAACATTGCACATGTGCAGTGTACAGTGTCTCCCTGTCATATGCTGAGATGGAAAACCATTGGTTATTCAGTGATTATTTGCATGTGCGTCTGTGTGTGTGTGTGTGTGTGTGTGTGTTTATGTATGTTTTTTTTTTTTATTCTCCCCACTCTTTTACCCTAAAACTCAGTTATTCTGGAAGCAAATGTTATGTCACATGTGTGAGGCATGGGCAGCATAGTGGGATATTACACCAGAGGGGGTGTATGCTGGGTAGGTGGTTATGTGGGTATATTCTCCACTGTGTGAAAGAGGGTTGGCAATTAAGCACCATGCTGCATTCAGAATTTGAGTGACCAACCAAGAGTCTGTCTAAATAAGTAAACCCCAAGAGTAAGGAGCCAAAGCATAATGGTAGATGCTAGAGCAAAATTCTAAATTATTACCAGCAGCCTTAAGAAAAATACAAAGGAAATAATATCAGTCTTTTCAGATTTTCCCCCATGTGATTACCACTTGAACCATGTTGATTGCAGGGGAGTCATATTTCATCTGTTGCAAACAGTATTAGAGTTGAGAGATGAAGTTTCCTATCCCAAGTGTAAATAACAGTGTAATAGTAAAGCTGGTCAGTATCTGTGTGCAGTAAGCAATTCAAAGATACTGTATTTCCCCATGTATAAGACGCTCCCTTGTATAAGACGCACCCCCCGTTTTTGAAGCCGAAATGTAAAAAAAAATGATTTTTAATCAATTTTTTAAATATTATTTTTAGCTTTACTTACTTAAAAATCGGGTGCATCTTATACAGGGGATGAGGGGATGCAACATTGAACTTACCTTTGCTGTCCCTCCGACGGTGTCAGGCTCTCTCCCCAGCAGCTGTGCCTCTGGCTGTCTCCCTCGCGGTGCGCGCTGCACAATGACGTTGAGGTGACCTTAGGTCACGCAATGTCTTTGTGCAGCGCGCGATGCGAGGGAGACAGCCAGAGGCACAGCTGCGGGGGAGAGAGCCTGACACCGCCGGAGGGACCACCAGAGGGACAGCAAAGGTAAGTTCAATGTTACATCACCTGTATAAGACGCACCCGATTTTTAGACCCATTTTTTGTCTAAAAAAGGTGTGTCTTATACATGGGGAAATACGGTATATCCCTGCATGCAAAGAATACAATTAACTGGACTCCTCCTGCAATCAACATGGTTTAGCCCAGGAGTAACTAATTTCAAGCACTTACTTAAGTCTGGATTCAGCCCCAGGCTAGTTAAAAATTACCCAGAAAAATAGCTCATCAAAAGAATTAAAAATGATAGCATTTTATTCATACTCGTTTTTTCCTTATAAGAGCATTACACTTTTCTTGCTCCGTATCGGTTGTGGATGGATGGTGGCACCTAATGCATCTGTTTAAATGTTAATTGCAAATGTAACCAATGGAAAATGTCCCATAACAGTTGCTCTTTGGGTGAAGTTCATTTGGGAGCCACTTAATGCATTTATGGAAGCAAAGTATTTGTTTCCATAGATAGTGAAGTCGCTAAGTTGTACAACAGAGCTTTTTATTTTCTGCTAAGTCTTTTATATGTGTCTTGCTTAGTATTGCTGATTCCTTTCATTTGGCCTAGCTCATTCTTGCGTTACATTGTTACTGCAAGATTACACTGCAAAGCTAAACTGATCATTTTGGCGTTTTTCCAGAAACATATGCTACAGAATTTTACAATGCAGAGGAAAATATCTCGCTGGACTTCAAAAAAAGATCATAAGCCAAATGGTGGGGGATTTATGCTTCCTCAAGCCAAAGCGTAAAAAAAGAATGTAAAAAAATATCCAGTCTGGTCCAGTTCGTTGTCAGAATAAAATGTTTCCCTGCACCCCCAATGGTTTTCCATTAGAAGGATAGAAGGAACACACACATTCATTATGAGAGAGAGAGAGAGGCAGAGACAGAGAATACAAAGCTATTGACTAAATTCTTCATATACCCCTCTCTCTTACATTTTACAATGAAGACCCTCAAAGCCAACAAAGGACTGATATTTAAACATTAATGGTAGAACTGAAATATAAGAGCTGAAGAAAGTAGTAGTAGAAGGTTACAAATAGAAATAGGTATTTATTTTACCACATTTGTCATACGTATCATAAAGATCATATTGGCTTGAGGCATCTATGCTGCAAAAAGGTGATTAAAAAGGTAAAGCCCACCTTATTTTGGTTGTGAAGCTAATTGCACTTAAATCCAGCTATTACAGTAGCCAATTTTGGTGGACGTTAATACGCACCTCTATGAGTTGCATATAAAAATCCATGATAAAAATTTGCACAATTAGCTTCACAACCAAAATATCGTGGGCTTGAATTGAATTGAATTGGGCCCTTAGGATCTGATTCACACTTAAGAATCTTCTTAAAATAAGAACTTAAAGTCACACCTAGGGCTAAACCATGTTGATTGCAGGGGAGTCATATTTCATCTGTTGCAAACAGTATTAGGTGATATTTCCCAGCCCAAATCTAAATAACAGTGTAATAGTAAAGCTGGTCAGTATCTGTGTGCAGTAAGCAATTCAAAGATATATCCCTGCATGCAAAGAATACAATTACATTAATTCCCCCTGCAATCAACATGGTTTTGTCCAGGAGTGACTTTAAGTTCTTATTTTAAGAAGATTCTTAAGTGTGAATCAGGTCCTTAGTGTCTATGCCCTGAACTGCAGTGGGGCTTTGAAGCCGCATTACTTTGCCCTGTAGATTCTGTTTGCATCCAAGTGATAATGATTGGAACTCCCATTAAGACCTCCATAACTTATGCAGATTCACAGCTAAACAGTTGCTAGAACAGGCTTTGGTAAGGAGCCATTTAATAACAACCAAAGTGAGGCAGCAATTTTAATATTCTATATTTTAGCTTCAGGCACTTCAATTATTAAACTTATCAATCTGTTTTGAAAAAGAAAAAAAAAAACTTTTCTCGCCTAGAAAGTATAGGGCAGGTGCAAATGTGGTTGCAGTCCCAGGTTAGAAAGTCTGAGTCCCAAAATAGGGACATACCAAAGTTCCTTTTCAGATGTCCCCATTTCGAATACCCCTTTAGTTTAGAAAAAAATTTTCAGAATGGCTGAGTACGCCAATCGGCATACTCACTCATTCCCTTTCGGAAACACCGCTGCCGCAGGACCCGGACCACTGGAAAGGTGAGTAACCTCTCAAGGGTTAGGGTCAGGCTGCGGGGAAGGGAGGGTCTGGCTGCAGGGGAGGGAGGGTTAGGGTCAGGCTGCAGGGGAGGGTTAGGGTTAGACTGCAGGAAAGGGATGGTTAGGGTCAGGCTGTGGAGAAGGTAGGATTAGGGTTACAGTTCAAGTTACAGAATATTTAGACTCAATAGCTATGAATTGTTATCGTTGAACAAAATATTCAAGGCAGAGTTACATTTTATGAATCTCACTGTAATGCAATATTTTATCATAAATAAAACCCCCACCAACTATACAGAGGTGAATGACTCACAATCCCAATGGCCATTACTCTAAGCAGGATTTAGTATCCCTGACTATTGCTTTATCATAAGGAATTCATGGCAAGACTTGTTCAGCTGAAATACTTATCATGTTAACACCATCTCCGAATAACAGATAACAAAAATGACTACCAAAAACATATTTATTTATTCATTAGATAAATTCTGTTTCTGTCATTACACTCTCTGCGCTGACAATTGTTTTTTCTATATCTTAAAACTAAATAGGACTATTTCCCTTTGGGGCATAGTAACTGATATAATAAAACATAATTCAGCATTTTACCAAGCATGTTTAAACAATGACATGCCCCAGTGGAGTTTCTGGTCTCTATCACCTACCACACAGAGTGCCACCTTTACAAAGACCGCCTTTCTCTACAAAGTCATTGCGCTTTTCCTGGCCTTTCTTAGTTTTGGCAATCAAGGTCCAGATTCATGTAGTTTTCCTCTTACGTACGGTGTTTTAAGAATTGAGCTACTACGCATGTGTAGAAGTTAATTTACGCTATCTACGTACAGAAATGGTATGTAGATAGTGTAAATAAGCTACTACGCATGTGTAGTTGCTCAATTCTTAAAACAACGTACGTAAGACAAAAACTGTGAATCCGGACCCAAATATTGAGGCAAAAAGAGAACCAAGGAGTGGCAGCTTGCAGTCAGTCTCTAATAGGTCGTGGTCTTTAAACCTGTGCCTTTGTTGGTCTTTCATAAACAAAATAATGAAATTCCCACCAGATTACAAATTCCTTTGTGCTGAATGGCCGTGACCTGCAGCAACCCAGACGTCCATTAGTCAATTCTAAGTATTTCCCCATGCTGGCCAATAGTGACTGGCTGGTAGCCAATGGTTGGCTCTAGAAATATATTAGTCATAGTAATTTAGAGGCAGGTGTTTGTAGTGAGCAGTTACGTTGACTTGTAAGGAAAGGGTATGATGCTGGTTGTGATGTTGCACATATTCTGTTGCATTGACAAATGTTATAGAAGACAAAAGGAAATATTTTGGGCTTGACTGAGAAGCCTAATAATGATGGGCTCGATTCAGACCTGTGTGCGTTTTATGTACGCACATGGGTCTGGCAGTCTCCTCTCTCTTGTGCAGATTTGGCAGCAATTTCGCTGCCATAACTATACCTCAAGTGTCCTGTGGGACAAGCGGTAGCGGTTAGTACCACCGCTGATCCGCATGGACATCTTAAACCCAGCCCCTACTGTAAAATTTACCTGCTCCCCCCCTGCTCTAAAGTAGTTTGCGGAAGTCGGGTGACGTTCACAAGGGGGAATCCAGCCCGATGCCATTATTATTTGTTAGGATTATACAGAGAGTGTAACATGAGTTTAGGTAAAACACCCAACTGAACAGCATGGTGCCTATATTTGTACTCTGAGGCTGTGTACAGCTTTAGAGAGAAGTATACTAAAATATTTTCTGTGATCATAGGATACTAGATACTAATTAACAAGTTTTTATATAGCGCCATCAGATCACGCAGCACTTTACGAAAGTCCAGACTGTCCCTCCTGATGGCGGCCCTGGCTGTTTAATACAAATGGTTGTATGGTCAAAGTGCTCAGTATATGATCCAGTCACACAGCAAAACTAAGAGTCATTTTACTATGGAAAGAGAAAGTGCTCAGATTTGTGTTAATCATGTAGCAGAAGGGAAATTGGATAACAAGTTGTAAATATTGTAGACAAATGCTGAGAAGTGAGTTAAGGAATTTGGTAAGTTTATCTGAAGACATATATCCGTAACTGATGTTTAAGAGACATTGGGCCCGATCCAGACCTACGCTCGGCCATGTTTTTACGCTTTGTGTAAGCGGAAAAGCGGCCATTTGTACTTACTGCTCATGCACGGGGAAGATGTTACGCAACGAAATTCTGAGCGTATGGGCCTTGAGCGTACCAGCCTTGTAACAACGCTCGAGGGGGTGTGCCTGCCAAACGAAAACCGTAAATACGCACCGAGGGTGGGGTGAGGCATTTAAATCGTACAGTATGGGCGTGCTAAGTGTCGTAACTAAGCAAGGAGATTAGGGACGCCCGCGGTTACGCTCATAAAAGTTAGGGTAGGGTTTGCTCGGCCGTAAGAATGCAAAAGTAAGTACGAACAAGGGGAGTGCAGAGGGGAGTGCATCGTAGGTACACTGGCGTGAATACGCTATGCACAAGAGCGTTTCATGAGCGGAGGTCTGGATCAGGCCCATTCAGAGTAAGGCCAACTCATGCAGGACTAAAATGTCCTTTGTAAACCAGTGGCCAAATGTCATCACGTGTCACAAAATCAACAAGTATGTTATTCAAAATACAAGGCAATTTAATGAATGCAATAGAAATTGTCATGTTCAATCATGGTTCCCAAACTGACAGCAACATGTAACGCGCACACACATGCAAGATAAGGTTAATTGCTCACTGTTCGTTTTCCCATGTTTTATTAAAATCTGATTATGCAGAGATCCCTGGATCGCTCACTGGATAGAAATCCTTTCAAGGTCGATGTGCCCTACGCATTTTAAACAGCCAATTTAGCTTGCAATTTACAAGTGTGGGGCTCAATTCTCGTCATCATAACCCTGCAAAAGACCAAATGTCTTGCATATCCCTGTAGAGTTGTGCTGAACTTCATTTCATTAGAAGCAAGTATATCAATATAAATATTGCATTATTGATATCAGGCTGTTTAACTGCTTTTGCACTGATCTTCGTACAAAGCTTTGAAACATAAGAGCGAACAGCGTGACTGCAGAGTACAACCCTCATCTTTCACTTTTTTTATCTTTTATAATGTCTTATGGGAAATTCCCTACTAGTTGGCAATTTTTTAGTGCATCTGATCTGAAAATACTGTTTAGGAATATGTTATTATTATGTTTTATTTATAAGACCACCCTTGGAGCCTCCAGTGCCGTATAATGGGGATTTGAACAAATGACAACATTATTTAAATAAAATAAGGAGAATTGCAAATAGCACATTCCCAGTACGGATCTGAATACTCTGGGAGGCTGGGCATATGACTACACTATGTGGGAGGGGAAAGCATGTAAATGGCACAGTGTGGGCATGATAAGTGCCCTCCACTGTAGCCAGAGGGGGTCTTGTATCAGAATTCCTCACGTGCTTCGAGTACAGTGGGATTGGAACTCTGGATACACCCCAATAATAAAAGTATGTGGATACCCAAAAATTACATCTACATGTTGAATATCTCATTCTAAAAACGTGGTATTAATATGGAGTTTATCTCCCCCTTGCTGCTATAGCATGCTCTGGTTTTCTAAGAAGGCTGTCCATTACATTTTAGAACATTGCTGTTCGAATATGCATCCGTTCAGCTTTAGTGAGGTTGGTGCTAATTTTAAGGCTTGGTAGTAAGACTTGGCTTGCAGTAAGTGTTCCGGTCAGGGCAATTGGTGCTCTGAATGCTGCAGTAGTGGCGGTTTGATACCGGATCCCTGCTGCATCCTAAATTGCGAAGAGCAAAAGGGAGGCACCATTTCCTTTCCTTTCCCCCTGAAATATTTCTCAGGATGGATCTGAATACTATGGATCCAGAATTCCATCCTGGTGATGTGATGTGATTCTTGCACGTACGCTGCTTACCAAACGGGGGCATTTTCCAAGTGCACAATTTCAGGAATGTCATTGCATGCTCTATCTAACAATTCTCATTCAACGTTGGTTGTATACACTAAGGCATGAAGCACTTAAAAAAAAATCATCAAAGAGGTCTAATTGTACCAAAAGCTTAAAAATACCTTTAAGGAATATTTTGCTGTTTCACCAATAAAACAACAAAAAAAAAAATAAATAAATAAAACCAGCTTTTTGAGTATTAAAAACTTTTTAATACTACAAAACAAAATGTTTATGTTTAATACTAAACAAAATAAATATGGTAAAAAATGAACAGAAAGTCGAGATAAAAATTATTTAATAACTGTGTTAGTTAATAACTATGGATATATATATATATATATCCATAGTGTTATATATATATCCTGTGTTTCTAACTTTCTATAGAGTGTAAGCCTGAGTGGAACTCAGTTTTGGGTGTTACAGTTGCCATAATTTTTTCTGAGCTTATGTTGTTTTACTGCTTTTGATCCTAGATTGATAAAAACGGTGCCCCCTGACCATGAATTCCAAACCAATTTAACCATAAATATTAACTCACCGACGCCCCCTTAAGATTTGCACCCCGGCGGCCGCCCCTAGTTATGACCCACAATAACTTCCTGGAAAGATGTCATCCAATGACTGTCAGGATGAATGTTCTGTAGCATCACTCACTGCTATATTTGACTATGAAGATTGCATTACTGTATACTCTAATTTATACGCTTATTAGCAGTGGTTATGGATGAAATCAGTAAAAAATATTTAGAAGAGGAGTTCACATAGTTCTAATGTATTACCTGGTGGCCCATAGAGCTGGACTCTTACTCCTAGATTCCAATTATTCTAGCAGGTAAGGAGATAGATCTGATACCAAGACAGGACCCTACATTTATGCACCGTCCTCACGTATGGTGTAGAATTACTGGTAGTACGTAAGAGCTACAGTAGACACTCTATGCATTTTGGGCCTGATCCAGACCTATGCTCGGGTGCGTTTTTACTATGGTCGTAAGCGTTAAAACGGCCATTTGTACTTACTGCGCATGCTCGGGGCAGATGTTATGCTCATGTTACACTCCGAAATTCTGAGCGTATGGGCCTTGAGCTTGCCAGCTTCGTAACACCATTTGAGGGGGCGTGCCTGCCATACAAAACGCGTAAATATGCAAAGAGGGCGGGGGGAGGCATTTAAATCGCACAGTATGGGGGTGCTAAGCGTCGTAACTATGCAATGGGCTTATGGACGCTCAGAAAAGTTAGGGTAGGGTTTCTTGGGTGTAAGAAGGCTAAACTAAGTACGACCAAGGGAAGTGCCTATGGGAGTGCATTGTAGATACGCTGGCGTAAATACACTACGCACATGAGCGTTTCATGAGCGTAGGTCTGAGCATGCTAACGCTCAGCGTTACATCGCTGACTCCCCCCTGGCACTCCCCCTGTGCGGGCGTATGGCCCCTTCCTTACGTCGGCTGAAGGCTACCCTAACTCAGCTGAAATCTCAGTGTTATCCAAGGGACTATCTTATGTACCCACGGTTTCTTTAGATCTTTTTACATGGAAAATTGACCACCACAGGTTGATGCGGCAGTTAAAACTTAAGGAGTACTTTCAAGATAAAAATAAAAACAACGATTCCTCTGAAGAACTACCTGTGACAAAATATGCACAATTCCATGAGAGATCATCTTTTGATCCTCAAACTTTTAATTCTTCTTTAAAAAGTTTTGCCCGTCTCCTGGACGATTCGGTGGTGAAAACAAGTAAAGCCCTTCCACCGGCTCATTCTAATTTGGATTTTGTGGAACGTAGTGCCCTCAAATCATTATCTCTACGTAAGGACATTGTAATACGCCCTGCTGATAAGGGGGGCGCAATTGTTATTCAGGATTTGAGTACCTATGTATGTGAGATTTACAGACAGCTGTCCGATGAATGCACTTACCTGAGTCTTCCCTCTGATCCCACAGGTGCCTACAAAGTTGAATTGGATGCGATACTACAACAAGCTGGATCATGTGGTGAGTTCCCACCTAAGGTAATTAAGGGGCTAACAAATAAATTTCCTAAAACTCCGGTGTTATACACCCTACCCAAAGTGCACAAGAATAAAGATGCTCCCCCTGGCAGGCCAATCATCTCGGCCAGGGGCTCATTGTACCATCCCGTGTCTATGTTGTTGGATACCATCCTACAACCATGCATACAGTCCTTGGATACTTACATCAAAGACACCACGCACTTTTTGAACATTTTGAGTAATTTATCAGCCCTTCCCCCAGAGGTGGTATTATGCACTGTGGATGTGATAAGTTTATACACCAGCATTCCCCATGACAGGGGTCTGCTGGCTGTAAAGGAATTAATAGAGTCGTCACAAATGTACTCAGGCCCATCCCATGAGCTATTTCTGCAGCTGTTGGAACTAACTTTAAAAAGGAATTACTTTTTCTTTGACAATAAATTCTATATCCAACAGTCTGGTTGTGCGATGGGTTCTTCCGTCGCTCCATCCTTCGCTAATGCTTTTATGGCCCGTGTCGAACGGCAGGTATTCTTTGAGAACCCCCGGTGCAAAGACAAACTACTCCTGTTAGTGAGATTCATAGATGACCTCTTCATTCTATGGAAGGGTTCTCCTTCAGAGTTCACAGAGGTAATGGGGGGAGTGAACACCATGGATCCAGACATTAAGTTCACCTTTGAGTGTAGTACATGTTCGGTGCACTTTTTGGATGTTGAGATTGCTATTAACAATGGTCAGATAAAAACCAGTATATACAACAAACCGTCTGACCGCAATTCTTTACTTCTAGCTTCCAGCCATCACCCGCAAGCTCTAAAGCACGGACTGCCTTTTTCACAATTTCTGAGAGCGTGCAGAATAAACAGTGAGATTGAGACCAGGGATCTGCAGCTGGATGCAATGGCGGATAAATTCAAGGAACGGGGTTATTCCCCAAAGATCATCAGTGAAGCAAGAAGTAAGGCCATCTCTATTCCTAGGATTGAACTACTGGGTTTAACTAAGAAATGTAATAAAGAGGGTGTTTTGCCATGGGTGAATCATTTCACACGAGGTAGTCCTTTTATCAACAAGGCGGTTAAGGCTTTGTGGCCAATCGTTAAATCAGACAACACATTGCCATCTCTACAGCATCTCCGCGTCATGCCATGCCACAGACGGGGCCGCAACTTGAGAGATTGGTTGGTAAAAAGTGATATCTCCTCTGCCACTAAATCAATGACTTCTACTCCTTTTCTAGGACGACAACCCGGTTGCTATAAGTGCATCAATTGTGCCACATGCAGACATCTAGAAACAGGATCCAGTTTTCAGCACCCAAGATCTGGTAAAGTGTTTAAAATTAAACATGTACTCACATGCACGACCAAATTCGTAATATACTTGTTACGTTGCCCATGTGGGCTCGTATATGTCGGTAAGACTGTAAGATCATTCAAAGAACGTTTTAATCTACATAGGTCGGCCATACGCATCGCCCTCAACTCCGGCTCAGCAGATCAACCTGTGGCCAAGCACTTTCTCGTACATCATCATACCCTTGCTGAATTACGCTGTAAATTAATAGATCATATCCCTCCTTTACCCCGAGGAGGTGATAGAGACAAAGCTCTCCTCCGGTTAGAATCAAGATGGATTTATAACTTGGATTGCGTCACTCCCCATGGATTGAATGACTTTCTCCCTTTTAACTGTTTTTTATGATCCATGTCTCTTCAGCTTTGACTGTGCTTTAGTGTTAATAATAGCAAGTTTTATCTTATCTTTATTATGTTGATCATTTCACATTTTTTGTTTGTCTTGTTAGTTTTGTTTATTATTTTAACCCTTTGTTTTTCTCCACTTAGCCACGCCACACGGACTCCAGGGCATGTATGCTGCGTTGGCCGTTGCCTAGCAACTTGGATGGGCGGGAGCTGGAATTAGCGCCGATGTCCCACGCTGTTAGTGTTCCTGGCGTCAGGTAATGATATATATATATATATATATATAAATATTATAAATTTAGTTGTAAAATGCTATATAACAATTTCACCACCCGTGGGGCGGTGAGTTTTCTCTTTTCTATATATACTTATGGATATATGTTTACTGTTTGCATCTGTTTGGCACATCCTGATGAAAGTGGTGCAACGCCACTGAAACGTTGACCTCATGTGCAGTGTGAATTAAAGTTTCTTCGTTGGAAGTCTCCTGAGTGCCGCTTTTCTGTTTAAACTTATATATATATATATTTATATTTATATATATATATATATATATATATATATTGGTTCAAACATATATAAATTGTTTAACCTGCTAGGCATGCATTTAAGGATGCACAGCTACGTCCCCAGTGAGTTAACCACGCCCCCTTTGACGGCTTCACGGCGGCACAATCTTATCTATTGCACACCAAGGTGGAGGTATAAATTCTTGCCCCTCCATTAAAACAAAGTTGTGATGACCCTGTTCCAATCCTAGACCCCTAATATACCCCACATATTTTATAGTATGTGCCATTCCCATACCCACAATATCATAAAACTAAACATAAAATTGTAAATAGCTATGTAATATGATGGCACTATAAAAAAGCTGTTAAAAAAGCCATGTAAAATGACAATACTGATAATATGGTCATAATATCTGACTGCTAAGACATCCATTAACGTTCTCTGTGAAAGCAGAAAGTTTTAAATGTAAAATAATAAAGGATTTGAATTGGTTATTGGCTGCTGATCTTAACCTTTCACAGCTGATCCTGTTTTTGATATTTTTTAAGTGCTTTATAAGTTACTTCTTTAAAACATTAAATAGCAATAGCAGTATACAATGCCTTGGTAAAGAACATTACACAATGGACCAGGGAGATGAGGAATAGGGAGGGGGAGATGTATAGGCATAACATGCACTGGAGTACATCTGTCAGTGCATATGAACTGTTGAATTCGTTGTGACCCATTCACCATCCCCACCTGCTTCCCTATTGCAGAACAGGGCAGTAGCATCTTCCCCTATGTCAGTCTGCTCCACATGGCCGCAAAGCCACGCCCCTTTCACGTTTTACCTTTTTGGGATTTTTTTTTTATTTTACTTAAATGTTCCCTGTCCCCCCACATTTAAATAAAAAAATTAAAAATCCCCCAAAAATGCAAAAAGGTTCATGGATTCGCTCCCATTTCTGGCCAACTGGAACCCCCCCCACCCCCACCTGGGTGCGCCACTTCTGTGCAACACATAAGTCTAAGGCAGCAAATCTGGCAGAAGACTATAGTACATTATAGCTATGAATTTCTTTCCCAGTCAGTCGGTTGGTAATAGCAAATTATTGTATTTGTGCACTGAAAACCATGGTGGTAGGCACCCAGGAGAATGGACAATTGATCATATTAGGCACTTTAATTGAAAATGCTGTAAGGCACATTAATCTAAACTTGTAGTGCCAGGCAATGCTCTATTCTATTACCTTTAAGCTAAAACTATAACCATATCAGTTTTCATAGAGGTCATCACTAACTTAGTGTTACTCTTTTTAACTGAATTAAAGTTTAACTTATCCTTGTGTGACTTAGAAAAGTGGTGAAGCGTGATACACAGTTATATATGAAAACAAGTGTGGGAGGGATGTTTAATAGGCTTGCCAACACTCTAGCACCAGATCTCATAGGAATAAATCACAATCTTAATAAATCAGTGAAAGTGATTGATTTCCCCAGTCTCTGCCCAGAACGGCACTACGTATGTGGGTCTGTTGCTGGTGCCAGGGAGATGATGTAATGGCTGTAGCACTGGACATCCTTTGGAGATAGCACTGGAACACAGCCAGTGGTTTCACAGATCTTGTCTCGGCACTTTTTATTTTTAGTTGTTACTTTCTGTTAAGATTTTGTAAGTTTAATTTTACTGGTGTGATTTCTAGAGAAAAAAAACATTTTGACACTACAAATATAGCAATTGTAATTCAATGAGCAGTAATATTACACATTCTTCTGCAGAAATGCTTAGCACCTTTTTCTGCATGTGTTAACATAGGAAATTAGACTGCAGACACATCGTATGGATGTTTTACATCTAAAGATTAAAGCACTGGTGCTGCTTGATCTCGTGCAGACTAAATAACTTGTCCTGTGTGTGATGAGTCAAGGAAAATAATCTATGAACGAAGTGCACCTTACAGACACCATCATTTGTTTTATATGTTTACTATCTCTTCATGTCAAGCACTGGGAGAAACAGGCTCCTCACACATTGCTCATCAAGATATCCCATGTTACTGAATGAAAGGACATCAGAAAAGTGCACAACATGTGAGCATTTAAGTCATATTGGGCCTGATCCAGACCTACACAAATAATACGCCCTTGTGCGTAGCCTATTTACGCCAGCATACCTACGAAGCACTTCCCTAGAGCGTCCGTATTTATGCCGTCTTACTCCTACCAAACCCTACCCTAGCTTTTCTGTGCGTAACCGCGGGCGTCCGTAGGCTCCATGCGTAGTTACGGCGCTTAGCACGCCCATACTGTAAGATTTACATGCCTCATCCCGCCTCCAAAGCGTAATTACGGGTGTCGGATGGCTGCCATGCCCCTTTGTTTGTAGTTACGGTGTGGACTTTAGTCTTGTAAATCCGTTCAGAGTTCCTGGGCGTAACATCTGCCGTGCGGGTGTAGGTCTTCGGGTAGAATGGCTAAATTGCGAAATTGCCGTTTCCTCCCAGCCAGTTGCGAACTGGCTGGGATTTCAATTGCATATGCCTCGAGGAGTGCAATCGATCCACGGAGCACCAAGCTTTCGGTGCTCCGAAAAGTGAGTAAAGATAGTACCCCACTCCTTTCCCTAATTCTTACCCTAACCCTCCCCTCTCACTACCCTGACCCTAACCCTCCCCTCTCACTACCCTGACCCTAACCCTCCCCTCTCACTACCCTTACCCTCCTTTCCTGGCAGCCTGACCCTAACCCTTCCTTACTTGCAGCCTGAAACTAGCCCACCATCTCCCGCAGCCTGACCCTAACCCTCCCTCCCCTGCAGCCTGTTAATATCCCTCCCTCCCCTGCAGCATGACAATAACCCTTCCTCCCCTGCAGCCTGACAATATCCCTCCCTCCCCTGCAGCCTGACAATAACCCTCCCTCCCCTGCAGCCTGACAATAACCCTTACTCCCCTGCAGCCTGACAATAACCCTTCCTCCCCTGCAGCCTGACAATAACCCTTCCTCCCCTGCAGCCTGACCCTAACCCTCCCTACCTCGCACAGAGAGTTTACTCACCTGTTTCTTGGTCCGTCAATAGCGGCGGTGGATAGATATCGTGAATTGCGAAGGTGAATGGGTGAAGTATGCAGAAGGGCAAACTCACCCATTCTGAAAAAAACTGTCTAAAATGGTAAGTATTCGAAAAAGGGACTTTCGGATGTCCCTTTTTCGCAATTCACATTTTCTGGACGGAAAATGCAACCTCTGCCGTGCGCATGTACAGAACATGAAAAACAGCATTTTTACGACTACACCGAGCGTAAGAATGCAAGCAGGCGTAGGTCTGGATCAGGTCATTGTCATTGCACAGTCAGTGCAAATTGATTTCACTCTTATCCTTCGGACATAGTAGTTGTATTGAGGTTACAAGTGGACGTTCCCTCTTTAATGTGTAGAGACCAAATTTCCATACCTTAAGGTAGGCCTCGTGGTCTATCAGAAGGAGTGGTTACAACACATGAATGCATGTATTTAAACACTAGGATCTAAAACAACCCCTCTTGATAAGTGACACATGCAGGAGTGATACATTACCAGGACGGATCTGAATTCTCTGGATTCAGAACTCAGAGTATATATTCAGGCGGTAGGATGGGACGTTACAGAAAATAGAGTTATGTCCGCTCTGTGGGAGAAGGGGTATGTAAATAGTACAGTAAGGGCTGGTTTCTGTAGGAGAGACGGAAGTGTCCTCCCCTCTATGGAATGGTAGTTATGATGCTGTGAAGATCCAGTATGGGATCTCCTCTGCCGCTGCGGTTGGAGCTCTGAGTACAGTGACAATAAGCCTGATCCAGACATACGCCGATGAGCTGTGTGTACTAACGCACAGTGTCACAGCATGCACTCCCTCCTGTCCCAGTGTGTTTACCCTCACTTACGCCGGCTGAAGGCGACCCTAACTTTAGCCGGCGTAAGCAAGGGTAAATATGCTGGGACAGGAACGTATTTACTAAAACACCTCTCTCCCTCATTAAACGACTTGCCCCGCCTACCTACCCTAAGCTTTGCGTAGTAACGGCGAGGGACGGCCCCGTAGTTACGTTGGCCAACATCTGGCCAGCGCATGTGCAGAACGGCTTTTCAGCCGTTTTTATGCTGCCGGCCCGCCGGTCGACGTAGGTCTGGATCAGCCCCAATGAATGCAATAAGTTTTAGGCACATCACATTGATCATCCACTTTGGTAATAGATTCAAGCAGCTGACCAAGCAGTGATTATGGACATACAATAGAAGTGTATTTTTAGCATAAGGTGCATAACTCTATGGACACCCTCTCAGCAAGGTTAAGTAACTTATTATTGCCACAAATGCATCAGGTTTTTCTCATACAACTGGCGTTAATAGCTGGGTACATAAAAATATCTCCCTAAAAATTAAAATCCCACCATATACCTTGCCTATTAGAGAGCCTTTTACCTAATGAATAGCAGGCACTATTACAGGTCTAGTCATAATAGCAGTGAATTGTCCCATTGCCTTAAACACTAGTAAATCAGAGTCTTGGGAAAGTCTACTATTATGCATAGTGTTGTACTTGTAATATTTTATTTTGATGACTTGTCGCAAAGCTTTAAAAATCAACCGAATAAAATAAAAATCAACCGATAATCTTGTCAAATTAATGACTTTTGAAGTTAAAGAGTAAAAGTGATGATATTCAACAGTGAAAAGATTTGTGAGAGTATATGTAGCAGAAGATCATGGGACAGATTTACTAAGCTGTGGGTTTGGAAAGGTGGAGATGTTGCCCATAGCAACCAATCAGATTTTAGCTGACATTCTCTAGTATGTAATAAGAAAAGTGAGAGCTAGAATCTGATTGGTTGTTATAGGCAACATCTCCACTTTTCCAAACCCACAGCTTAGTAAATTTGACCTTTGGAGTACTACAGGCACCAGCAGAGCTGTAACAAGAAAGGAAAAATGTTGCCCCAGACCCAGAATTCCAAAGCAATTTAACAATAAATATTAACTTACTGGTTTCCCCCCCTTAAGCTTGGTGCTGTGGGAGGCCGCCCCTATGTGCGATAACCCCTAGTTACGGCCCTGAGTGCCAGCATGCCCCAGCATTACATGGCAGTCTGGGCTTTCTGTGACATGCAGTGCTACGATAGAACAGTTATATAGTTTTTATAGCTTTAATATGATTTATTAAGTATAGGGTTTTTATTTTAAACCGCTACATTTACTATGCAAACCAGAATTTAAAACTGCACATTAGTAAATGCAGTGTATTGAGATCCTAAACTGCCAGAAAAAGCCACAAACATTAATCTTTAGTAAATTTACCTCTTGCTCATTGGTAAGAGTGATCCCTTGTGGTGCATGGCCATTATTCCTCAACATATAAAATTCTTTACCAACTTAGAAATGGTGGCATGGCAGTGGCATCTCCACAAACCCCTAGGGCAGTGGTTCCCAAACTGTGGTGCCGCGACGCTCTCACTGGGGTGCCGTGGAATGTTTCTATTTTCCATTTTATTCTATTTTATTCTACTCTAGTGCGGTCTGTGAGGGCTGAAAAAATAAGCGCCTCCTGTGTGTGACGCTTTCATAGAAAGCAACACACACTTTAATAGAAAAACACATGTCAACATAGATGACGTGTTTTTCACATAGTAAAAACATGAGATGCATTATTCACTTATCCTGCCGACGCATATACTACTATAAGGCAAAGCATGGCCATGCATTTTCATGCTAATCCTTATAATAGTGTAAGCATCAGCCTGACAAGTGATAAAATTCTACAATCTAATGTGTAATGTGTCCCTAATAAAATTAAATATTTCCCCCAATAAACATAACAACATTACATTACCTAACAATACATTTTTAAACATAATTAAAATGTAAAAAAAAGTGTCCTTTCCTGTGTATTTAGACTTAAATGGTGGTCACCGTTAAAAAATTTAAAAAGTGTAGTTTGCTTTTAAAATGTGTAATAAAATAATAAAGTATTGTAGCGACTCACCGTTTAGCAGTCATCTGTCTTGGGATGATTTGCTTGGAGTTTCTTCCTTCTGTGAAGTTTCTTGTAATGCTGATTGGAGATGCTTGTCAGCTTGCTTGAAGAGGATGGTCCGGTGCTTGCAGCTGGTCTTCGGCCTCCTCTGGCACTTGCCACAACATCCTCCTTCTTCCACTTCTGGGGCGCTGCTACTAATGACCGTTCTGTCGCTAGAGGGAACCCTTTTATAGAAAATATGACGTCATCTACTTTAGAGGGCTCTAGTGAGTGCTTTAGTGTTTATGACGTCACATTTTTTCTATTCTTGGTTCTGTTCCATACTTTTACTTCTTGTTTGGTACCTTGCTTCATTGTGAATTCTGACCTTGGCTTTGTTTTGATTATCAATTGGTCTATTAATTTAGCTATTGCTAACCCGCAAGTTACTACGTTAGGAGCTAAATTCTGGAATTGTAACAAGGTCCATCCCCACTATCTAAGGCTCTGGCAAATACCCCTAAGGGCTTAGAATCTGCACCCATATTGTTAGCTGTACCAATCCTAACTAGTGACAGATTTATATATTAGCCATGTTCTCTGACACCCAGGCAGCTCCAGACAACTTCCACTTTAACAAGAAGACTGTAAACTGTGGTCCCATTATATTTAGTACCTTAAACCAGTTGGGTTAGTTTAGGTTTAAAGTCATTTTAAATAACCAGCACCTCTTGGTTTTCAGGCCAATGTTTCCTAATGAACCTACTATGAACCCCAAATTTCAGAAAGCAAAACCTATGTTTACCAGTTGTGGGCATAGAATTTGGCTGAGCGGTTAATCTAGATAAGCCATAAGGAAAGATGATCATCAACATTGTTGTAAGCACTAGAAATTCACATTACAGATTCCAGAGCCAACTGTACTTGTCTCTTAAACTTTCTTTTATTAAAGCAGCAATTATACAAAAAGTCACATCGACAATAAACATACAGAAGCTGCTATAGCATTTTTGAGATTATTCCAACAGTGTGAATATTATAACGGCAGTCAGTAAGCATAGTGGTAATCACTAATGGAAAAAAAAAAGAAAATAAAAAAGTTTCGTAATTAGGTAGCAAAAGCAATCATAAGGTAGATAGATACATAGGGATGGTAGCTTGTGGTCACTGCACAAATGAGCATGAGTATGGGTGAGTCACTGGAGATACACGGTTAAAGGTTAGGAGAAGAGTCTCATGGTTAACTAGGTAATAAGTTTATCCCCGAAGGGAGTTGGGTAGGAACTTGTAAATTGAACCAAGGGAACCACACCCTATAATAGGCTTCCTCTGTGCCCTTCAAGTAGGCCGTCATTCTCTCCATGCTTGCGACAAACCATATATACGAGGTCAGAGCGCGTAAGGAGGGGGGGGGTTTGGCTGTTTCCAGGCTTTAGCAATGAGACATTTGGCTGCAGCTAAAACATGGGAGGCCAGATTACGGGAGGAGGCGTCCGTGTCAGGGATGGGGTAACATAATAGGAAGATCCAAGGATTTTTAGGAGGCGAGCAGGGAAGGAGGGTCATTAAGAGGGAATGTACCATATCCTAAAATGGAGTTAAAGTAGGGCAGGTCCACCACACGTGAATGAACGATCCAACCTCTCCACAGCGGCGCCAACACCGGGGGGAGGAGGAGTGAAAAATCTTTGAGAGACGTTTGGGGGTGAGGTACCACCTATAGTAGATTTTGTATGCGTTCTCTTTAATCTTAGTACATATGGAGGATTTAGCCACGTTTAGGCGGACGTCGTCCCAGGGTTCGTCCTCATCAAGGCAAGGGCCCAAATCTCTTTCCCAGTCTCATGTTTATCCTGGGGGCCTACATGGGCTTCCAACAAGATGGCATAAAGGGCTGAAATCATCCCCCGGCGGAGAGGGGCCGTCAAGCAGAGAGTTTCAAATGCAGAGGGGGGAGAGAGGCGGGCCTCCGCCGGGAGAGAGAGCAAATAGTGTCGGAGTTGAAAGAAGTGGATAGGATTTGGGATAAAGTCAGTGGAGGGAAGGCAGGGTTATCCCAGAGGGGTAATAGGGGGGAAATCAAGGGGGGGAAGCTACATGGGGTTTACACGAGTCCCAAATGGAGGCAGAGTGAGCAGTCGTGGGCAAAGAGAGCATAGAGGGTGAGCGACCGGCTCGCGGAACCCCCCAAATGGATGATAGCGATGACAATCCCAGGTAAGTGGACTCAATATCTACCCAAGCTAATCTACCTGGGTTGCATATGATGCTACTATGTGGCTTAGTTGGGAAGCCTGGTAATAGAGTTTAAGGTCCGGAAAACCCCTACCTCCCTGGGCAGTAGGTTTCTTAAGCAGCGCTAAACGAGATCGGGGGGTGGGGGCTATGATTCCATATAAACCTAACCAAGGAATGTTGAACGGAGGCAAAAGTAGCATTGGGACTTTTACAGGAAGGGTTTGGAAAAAATATAGCAGCTTGGGGAGGAGAGTCATTTTGACCGCTATGATCCTGCCCAGCCACGACAGCAGTAGGTGTCTCCAGGAGTATAGTTCAGAATTGAGCTTGTCTATGAGGGCAGGGTAATTGGCTGCATACAGCGAGTGGTAGGAGTTAGTCAGGAATATGCCCAGAGACCGCATTTTAGAACGTTGCCATTTAAAATGGAAGGTAGTTGTAAGGTATTGGCTCTCCAATGGGGAGGTGTTTAAAAGGAGTGCTTCGGACTTAGACAAATTGATTTTATATCCCGACAGCCGGCCATATCGTTGCAGGGTAGTAAACAGGTTTGGCAGGGAGATACGTGGGTTGGTCAAGGTAAGCAGCACATCGTCCGCAAAAAGGGATAACTTGTAGTCCTGAGGTCCAATTTGGATACCCGATATGTCTTGCGACTGGCGAATAGCCGCTGCTAAGGGTTCAATGACCAGGGCAAAAATTAGAGGGGAGAGGGGGCAGCCCTGTCTGGTACCATTGCTAATGTGTAGTAGCGGGGAGGGGGAGCCACTTACCATCACCCTTGCAGAGGGACACGAGTATAAGGACCGGATGCCCTCCAAATATGGGCCACAGAGGCCATATCTCTGCAGAGCTTGATCCATAAAGTCCCAGGAAATCCTGTCGAACGCCTTCTCAGCGTCCAGGGACAGGACCACCGAGGGGGCGCCGCGTGCTCTAGCTACATGTATGAGGGTCAGGGCTCGCCGAGTGTTGTCTCTGGATTTGCCTACCCGGAATAAAACCAACCTGGTCATAGTGGACCAGAGAGGCCAGGACAACATTCAGTCTGGTAGCCAGAACTTTAGCATAGAGCTTTATATCTATGTTAAGGAGGGAGATCGGCCAGTAGCTCGCACAAAGTTGAGGGTCCTTCCCTTCCTTAGGTATTACTATTATCCTAGCCTCCCTAATTTATTTTTTTGATGCACAAATTTATTTTTGATACGCTTAATTCTAAAACTAAAACCATTTAATCCTCTGCATGCATGGTGACTATTGTATTCCAGCTTGGTGTAGAAGACATATAATAAGATACATACGTAAGGTAAATATAGGTGATGTTAAACATATTTAATTTGAAAAGACGCTGTTTTTTTTTAGAATAAATAGGTCATACCTACTACATTTTTACATGAGTGTTGGAACCATGTTGGAACCAAGTGTTGGAACCATGAAGCTTTCTGAATACAAGACAATTTTGATAGGGAGAAGTAGTTATTTCTAGTAGTTATTGTCCACTTCATGGGGCCTATTTACTGTAAATAATAAATATTTTTACTTAAAACTGTTGCGTTTACCTCCATCCACCATATTTTTCTATTGGGATAAAAAGCAGGACCCATTTATTCATCTCTGAGAGATGGAAGTATTAGCAGCAATACGGGAACATGCGAGAACAAACACTTCACTGGAGTTCCCCTGATTGGTCGGGCTTTAAATGACCCACACCTGCACTTACCTGTATGCCCTGATGAAGACAGAAAATGCATGTCGGTTCGGTGGACGGCTGGGATCCCAGGAACAAATAATTACCTGGCAATGAAGTAGTCCTATCACCACTAGCTATGTTTGGATTGGCATCTTTGATGTATGTATAGGGACACCAGGAGCTCCTTGTAGGTGAAGCGCCTCCGTGAAGGGGGTTTTTGTTTTGTTTTATTATTTTGTAGCTATTAAGGATAGATATTGGATTTGCCCTGATTAATATGCAACATTTATTTAATACATTATACAAGCAGGATTTCACTGTGGTATGGTACATGATTCGTTAATTTGTCATTGTACGTGATCATTTTTATATGACTATTGGTAGACCCAGCTGTCTGTATGTTTTTTTTTAACTCACTTTTGTGTTTATTGAACACTTTTTTGTGTATATTTTAAATATTTTGCTGCTAATGTAATTTGGAATAACTATAAAGTAATTTTTGTATTTTTTGTGGAAACATTTTAGCTTGCTTTTTCACAGTAGTCGCTTCATATGAGAGACTACTGGGTGTTTTTTTTTTTTACTGCACTGGAGCTATAGGTTTTGCAAATCCAAATTTGACCACTTAAGACCTGATTCACACTTAAGAATGCGATAGGTTCCTAAATATACGCACCTAATAGCAAGGCAACTCCCTCGGCACGCCCTCAGATTTTAGGTTCTTATGTGACTTACAAGTGCCATAGGGCTTCCTTAACGGTAGGTTCGCATTTGAATGCGTTGGGCGTCTACTTAAGAACTTAACTGCATAACCGCGCCTTCATTTGGTCATTTAACTGCCTCTCTCCACCCAAATCTGCATATCTGCCTAAGTACTTATTTTGCGTATGTTACTACAAACCTAGAGACTTTAGGAGTGTAGTGTATAAGGACGTAATTTGCATGCGTAAGTCCAACGTAAACAGCGTTTAAAAGTTACTACGCATGCGCAGTGCATCCGTTCTTAAATATACGCACCTAAAACTACGCAGATTCTTAAGTGTGAATCAGGTCCTTAGTTATTAGCAGCAGCATGATATCTCTGTAAATAGACCTAAACGTCTCTTCTATAAGTGGAATGTCCTTGCTGTCCTCTATACACTCAGCAAGGTAAGGAAAGTCAAGGTGCAGCACTGCTTATAAACTCATTGTAGTTAGCTGGCTGTAGCTCAAAGCATAAGGACATAAGGACACGATAGTACGACTTCTCACACAGTAAAGCAAGCAGTTAATTTAGATCTTTGCCTTTAGCAAAGTCATTATAATTGAGTATGTTTTATTAATGTGTTTGAGATTGACTGTTTAAAATAAGTACATCCAGATATTAATGTAATATTTTTAGCAGATGAACCATGTCATCTAGAGATCAATTTTAAATTCAGCAATTTAAATCTTGAGCTTGATGCATCACAAATTCTACCTGCCTGACAAAGGAATCCTCATTTATGATTATGGACACAGGTGTAGGTTACAGGGAAACACTGCCACCTCTTGGATCCTGGGCAGGGAAATGGACTGGGCAATTGCAGAACAGATACTACAGTCAAGGGGTCTGATCTGCAACGTGAGCAAAGCAGTCAGCTGTCTGCACATTATGTCTGGCTGTTCTGTGTGGACTGGTGGCTTTGCTGCACATGCACAGGACAGTCATTTCCTGTGTCTGCACTGCCCACTTGTCATTCTGCACATGCACATAGGCTGGTGGGCAAGTGCTGGATGGAGGGGTTGCAGGTTTCCCCTTCATTCTCCCATCCAGACACCTGCTGGTCTGTATGACTATGACTATAGAGAATCACCTTTTTAAGGCACAAATGCTTAGAATTAAAGGACCAGGGTGTTACTTTGCAAGCCGATATTGCAGTCTGTGGAATCATAAAGTTTGAATGATCTGTTTGCGTGGATTGTACTGACGATTACATCTACTTACACACTTAGAAGTAGAACGAGATAGAGAAGGCATATTTAGGTCTTATATGTAGATACATGTATTGTAATATGTGTAACTATGAATACCTATCAAACCTTCAAACTAGTCTTCCTAAAAACAACTTCAAATGCATTACATAAACAATTAACCAGATCCCTTGATCTGATCATGTTGAGTTTGGAGGTCCAATTGCAGGGCAAACTTGTATCCCTTTACCATAGATTGCACGGACTTCTGATTCATTCACAATTTAAATCGCACCAGATTGGTGCCATTGTATAAATTTGAAGTCTGGATAAATTTGCTCTACATATTCCTGTCTATACTGTGCATTATAATACTAAACTTCTCCCATTTGCCAGCACAACGTGACTGACGATCATCCCTTCAGAAGCTGTCAAAAGTGTTAAAAGTTGGAAGTCTGGATCGGTCAAATTGCACCGATTGATCGGATCTAACATAACACAATTGTTATGGTAAAAAATGAACAGTGTAGACAAAATACATGAAATAACAGAATAAAATAATGGACTGGAGCCCTCGCAATGGTTTTTCTACAGTGCTCTTTTTTTCAAAGCTTTTCAGTTGACTAGATTAGTTTAACATTCAATTAAACAGTTCCTAAATCCTTTATCAGCAGCGCCAAAAGTTAAATGAGAAATTTAAAGAGCTTCTGCATCTCCAAGTGGCTACATCAGCCGTAGACAACACTAATCAGTTCTTTGCTTAAAGAAAGTATTATTTTAAAGTAAGGAATAAAAACAAATATGAAAAAGCATAGTGTAAGAGGGTGTGGGTCCCTGCAAACGGCCCTATTTCGAAAGGTCCGTTTGCTCCCAGTCAGTTCGGAACTGGCTGGGCTATCAATTGCTCACACCTCGAAGAGGCATAGCAATCAATCCCCGGAGCACCGATCACGGCGCTCTGTTAGGTAAGTAAATAAAACCTACCCTTTCCCTGATTCTAACCCTAAGTCACTCCCCCCCACAGCCTAACCCTAAGCCCCCCCATCAGCCTAACCCAAAGTCCCCCCAACCCACAGCCTAACCCCCAAGTCCCCGGAGAGGGTTACTCACCTTTCCAGTGGTCAGGTCCGGCGGCGGTGGCACAGACAGCTTTCCCGAAAATGAATGGGTGAGTATGTGAATCGCATACTCACCCATTCACAAAAAAAAAAATTCTGCAGTGTTACACATTCAAAATAGGAACAGCCAAAAAGCTACTTTCAGCTGTCCCTATTTCGCAATGTGAAACATCGCAGCGGGGACACAAAACGAGTGTAAGAAACAGCAACTGTTTCCAAAATGTAGAATAATGTTTCAGATCAATCTATATCATGAAGACAGTAATTCTACAGATTTTTGTTATTTACTTAAAAATTCTAATTCTTGTCTTTTAAATTTAACTGCTACTTATCACAATTTTAGTACCAACTTTTTGGACATCTTCATCAGTCAGTCACATCCACACAGAAGGCTGGATGCATTCCAATACTGCTCTGCTTGGAGCTCCAGATCCCCGCTGGGATCCAGACTTTCCTGCAGACAAGGGGCGGTCTCTCCACTCCCTCATATGGACATATGATCTGAGGACTCTCCCTTAAAACTTCTGCACTGTCCTCACTTTGTAGTATCTAGGGAATCAAATTCTGTCCTGGGAATGCAGCACTTGCATATGTGCTATTAGCAAAAAGTGGGCGTTTCACCAGTCTGGATCCAGACCAGACTTTTAATCAGGGTTGCCGACTCTCCCGGAATATCCGGGAGACTCCCGAAATTTGGGCAGTTCTCCCGGTATCCCGGGAGAGCCAGCAAAGCTCCCACAAGCCCCACTAGCCATCAATTCCTGTAATCCCTAGCGTTACTAGGGATGTGCGGGGCTTGATGATGTCAACAAGCCCCGTCCATCCCCTGAAACGCTAGAGAGTACAGGTGTGATTGACAGGAGTGGGGCTTAATGATGCAATTTGCATAAATCTTGTCATTAAGCCCCCCGAAAAAATATAGTGCCTCTCTCTGGGTTCTCCCGGAGGGAAGCTGTAAAAAGTCAGCAACCTTGCTTTTAATTTCAAGGTAATTGGATCCTTGAGTAAAAGATTTAGATAGATCTACAAACACTAGGCTGCCTTATACAGAGCAAACACTTGTGTACCAGGATTTAACCATTTTAAACAGTGCTAAGGACTTAGTAAAGGTGAGGTATTTGTGAGAAAAACCCAAAGTAAAATACAAAAATCAAATATATTCAGGAAAGATTTGGAAAGTTTAACTATACCCATTAATGATATAATATCAGGATCATAAAATCTAATGATTCTTAGTTTTTAGAAAGACAGTTACTTTTTCAATCAAATTGCTCCCAAGTTATTTTGGATATTGAGAAAATTCTATATTGATGGAAGGCTAACTACCCTGTGTCCTCCACATCTCTAGTGCCCAATGTCATTTCTGCTGCGTGTCCTTCCTGGGATGCATTTACCGCCTCAAAACTATCATTTTAGAAATACAGACAGCCAAAAGCTTATTTTCGGCTGTCTCTATTTTTCAAAAATGGCACTTATTAGAAACTTTAAATAATGAATGGGTAAGTATGCTGCATTTATTTTTCCAGCATACTTATCCTTTTATTAATTTTAATGACTTGTCTCACTACCGCAGACCTGCTGTCGAACTGCCAGACAGGTGAGTATTACAGAGGACTCTATGGGGTGTTTCAGGGTCAGGCTGCGGGCAGGGCAGACTTAGTGTCAGGCTACTGGGAGAGGAGTGTTAAGGTCAGGCTGCGGGGAGGGGAGACTTAGGGTCAGGCTGCGGGGAGAGGAGTGTTAGGGTCAGGCTGCAGGGAGGGGAGACTTAGGGTCAGACTGCAGGGAGGGGAGACTTAGGGTCAGGCTGCAGGGAGAGGTTAGGGTCAGGCTGCAGGAAGGGAAGACTTAGGGTCAGGCTGCAGGGAGGGGAGACTTAGGGTCAGGCTGCAGGGAGGGGAGACTTAGGGTCAGGCTGTAGGGAGAGGAGTGCTAGGGTCAGGCTGCATAGAGGGGAGTTTTAGGGTTAGGTTGTGGTGAGGGGAATCTTAGGGTCAGGCTGCGGGTAGAAGAGGCTTATGGTTAGGGTAATGGTAGGGGAAGGTTAGGGTAAGGATTAGGATAAAGGTTGAGGTTAGATAAATAATTACCATTTGTCGCCACATATTTGTCCTTGGTTTTTCAAAAAAGGGCCGTTCTAACCGCAGACCCACACCCGTCCTTCCACCGCTGCTTAATGTGTTACTTTAACCGAATGTTTCCTGTGTTCTTACACTAGTGGCAGGACTGCAGATAGGGGGAGGCACCATATGGCACAAGCATGATCGTCAGTTCGCACACAGTGACCACCCTGCATATGCACACACAGGCAGCTGCAAGCATGCAGGCTGTTCCTGTTGGTACAGATCAGGCAGCTGCAGAGTGGCTGTTCTGCTCCGCCCAACTGGTTCACCTTTATCACCTCTCTACCAGTTCTTATTGTATAGATTGTCCTTTCCCTTATCTATTAGTCTGTCCCCCTCTTACCATGCTCACCTATCTTCATTGCAGATAACCCTCTTTTGAACTGCCTGTGTCATACACACCATTTCTTTACTTACTCCCAGCTCCAGCTTCCTTCCTCCCCTCTCATATCTAGATATCCTGCTTTCTGCTACTGGTTTTACTACCAACCATTACAGATAAATTAGGAATCACCAAGGTCTTACTGAACCTTTTAGGTGTCCTGAATACAATTCAAATTCACCCCATAGATAATATAATTTTGGTGAAAATAAATAGGATTTGCTAATGGGTTTGTAATTTAATGACTCTCAGGGTTTTTTTTTCATCCATGAGGGAATCAGTAAGTCTGATGTGTATTACATAATTACTTACATTGATGTAAATATAGCAAGGAAGAAGGGTTCCATTTATCTTTACAAAGTCCCTGCCAACTATCCTCCTTCATGGAAAGCTATAAAAACCCATCTTAATAGCATTAGGTTAAAGTGATTGCTTAATGACAAAAGCTATTAAAGAGACTGCTGGTATAGGAGAGATCTAGCTATTCTCTCCAATATCATTTAAATTGCATTTGCTTTTGTGTTATAGTATAGTAATGCTCAGTTAGTTTTGGCAGTGCTTTATAACCTTTTTTTATGTTTGGAATAGTAATGTTCAACAAAAATAAAGAAAATCTTTCTTACTACATGTATTTACAATTGACTTATTTCCAATCTAGGTTCGGTTCCTCATTAAAGCATATACATATGCAAATAGAATCAAAGGATATATATGCACTAGAAATATTAATGTTGATTATTTGCTGCTGTGGCTATGGGTAAATTATATAATGTAATCCAATTGTCTTCAATAAGAGTTAAAGGGGTAGATCCAGAACTACGTTCATGAGCGAATTTACGCCAGGGTTGCCGACTCTCCCGGAATGTCCGGGAGACTCCCGAAATTCGGGCAGTACTCCCGGTATCCCGGGAGAGCCAGCAAATCTCCCGCAAGTGACTTGAGGCCCGTGGTTTCACTGAAACCACGGCCTCAAGTCCTGCCCCCCTGCCTAGCAACACTAGTATACTAGTGTTGCTAGGCACAGGAAGGGACTTGATGACGCAATTTGCGGCATCAAGCCCCGCCTCGACCCCTATTTCAATTAAAAAACGGGGCAGTATGAGCCAGGGGGCGGAGCCTAATGACGTGATTTGCATAACCTGCGTCATTAAGCCCCGCTCCCCGCATGCGTCGCTAGCTTCTCTCCGGGATCTCCCAGAGGGAATCTGCCAAAAGTCGGCAACCATGATTTACGCTAGCCACTGCCATTAAACCGCTGTTTTGTATGTACTGCGAATGCGCACGGCAGATGTTACGCCACATAACTCTGAACGTACGTACCAGCCTCGTATCAACAGCGTAACTATAAACGAAGGGGCGTGCCAGCGATACGACACCAGTAATTACAATTTGGAGGCGGGGTGAGGCATTTAAATCATACAGTATGGGCGTGTTTAGGCAGGTACGTACGTGTAGCCTGTACGTAGGTCAGTACTTACGCAGCATAAAGTTAAGGCAGGGTTCAGCAAACGTAAAACGGCCAAAGTACGTACGAGTGAGGGGGGTGTATAGTAAATACACTACGTCTTTAAACGTAGCACTGGATCTGGCCCAAAATGTTTGTCTAGAATAAAATCACAAAAGGAAGAGAGAGGCCATATTCCAGTAGTGAAGAATAAAGATCAAGGAAAAGCTGTAAATAAAAAAATGTTCTACATTTCTGTACTTTATCTAGTTTGTTAATTAATAGCCCTCTTCAATATTTTATTCATTCCCTCGCATGTAAAAAATAAATATTAATATCATCATAAACTCAAGCACTTCTGTTTTCCAATATATAAAACAATGAGCTGTAACAGAGTGGTGAAGTTTATTGGTTTAGGCAAGAATGCATACAATTTTAACAATAGAATCCAATTACTTAACATCAAACATTAGAACCAGGTACATTCCT
>WWET01001823.1:204271-216663 GCA_011038615.1 Limnodynastes dumerilii | reverse complement strand
ATGCACTTAGGACATAAAAACCCAAAGGCTCAATATTTCCTTAATGGCATTACGTTAGAATCTACCGAGGAGGAAAGGGATCTAGGAGTCATTATTTCCAGTAACTTGAAGGTAGCCAATCAATGTAACAAAGCAATGAGACAGGCAAGTCAGATGCTTGGTTGCATAGGGAGAGGAGTTAGTAGCAGAAAGAGAGAAGTAGTGATGCCCCTTTATAAATCATTGGTACGCCCTCACCTAGAATACTGTGTTCAGTTCTGGAGGCCATATCTCCAGAAAGACAAATACATTAGAGACTTTGCAAAGAAGAGCAACTAAAATGGTTCATGGCCTTTGTAACAAATCATACCAAGAAAGGCTAGAGGAACTAAACATGTATAGCTTGGAGCAGAGAAGGGAGAGGGGGGACATGATAGCAGCTTTCAAATACATCAAGGGTTGTGACCAGCTAGAGGAGGGTACCATTTTTCAAAAGAAAAGGTGTAATAGAACACGAGGGCATGAATATAAACTGGAGGGTGGTAGATTCAAAGGAAATGTGCGGTTACTTTACTTCACTGAAAGGGTGATAGATAAATATAATATTCTCCCATCTGAGGTGGTTGAGGCCAATACAGTAGAACAATTTAAACATGCTTGGGATAAATATAAGGGTATCCTGTAACCCCAATCCAGCGACGGCGGGCGTACCTCTGGATCAGGCCCAATGTCTCTGGATGCTCTCTGCTCTCGTCTGGAGTGGTCCAACTCTGCTGCCGCACTACTTGAACAGGTCATGAGCTGGGGATGAAGCCTGAAACCTAGTAGACAAATAATGACTATTTATTTGTTTACAGGATGTTATACAACATCATCATATTACATAGCTCTTTATATTTTAAACAATCATTATAAAGGAAGTCTGGGTAACCACAGACAGATTAGGTGGGTAGAAGTTTACAATTTATAGGATATAAGTGAATTTTAGTTGTTTAAAAGCAATATGAGATCATCTGAATGTACAAGATACTATATTTTAAAAGAGAGGATATATATATATATATATGTTTGTTGTCCCTGATGAAAGAGTCACATTAAAGACTCTGAAACGTTGGATCTTACCTGCTTGAGAGTCCATGTCATTTGTTTATGAAGTCACCGAGTGCCGGGTACCTATCTCTGCATATACTTGGAACTTTTCCAGCTCCAACCAAGGCACAGGTGCATTACATAGCCTGTTAGAGGAGTGCCGCACATCCACCTATTTTATATATAATCGAACTATACATCAAGGGCCTGATCCAGAACTATGGCCGCCGCCGTAGTTACGGTGGTCGTATGCGTAAGATCGGCAGTTTTGCCGATCTGCGCATGCACCGGGCAGATGTTGCCTGGCGTAGTTAGGGAAACTCGTTCCTTAGGATCGGGCATCCCTAACTGTTGCGTAGTTATGGTTGAGGGGCATACCTCGCCGTAACTACACAACAATTAAGGAAGGAAGGAAGGCGGGGGGAGGTAAGATAATGAGAGTGGGAGGGTGGGTTTGGGCAGTTACGCTCCAGTGGCCGGCATAATTACACACTGGCACGCCGGCTGAAGTTAGGGTAGCATTCAGCCGGCGTAACAGTGTGTAATTACGCCGGCCACAGGGGGAGTGTTGGGAGAAGTGCTTGCTGATACACTGTGCGTTAGTACACACGGCGCATCGGCGGATGTCTGGATCAGGCCCCAAGAAAGTACCTTTTATTATTCTAACTACACTACCCTGTTGATATCTGCTGGGCTGATATAGTATAATACTTACAATACTGCTCCTTACAACCATGAAGATAAAAGGGGGTTCTAATTATAGAAATAATTTAGACATTTATAATGCAAAAAGCGCATATGGAAAAGGCCAGATAAGTTACAAGCTTCCAGCAGTATATGGGTTTTTTCATTATTATCTCTCTTTCTCTCTCTCTCTTAAGTTAATTAAGTTTCCAATTTAGTAGATTTGATTACATTTAACACCTCCTTCCAGCTAGAGATAGCAAGAGATATAAATAGTAGAGTAAGATCACAGCAACTTACTAATTCTTAACATCATATAATACACTAATACTTCAATTGCCAAAACTTATTTTGCAATGTAGGAAAATGCTGTATATTAATTGGTTATATATTATAAAAGCCTAACCCAGGCTAAAAAGATCAATGGGCCGGATCCAGACCTACACGGGCCTTACAGGCGCGCATGGTCATTACGGCCGTTCTTGGAGTGGGGATTGCGTAGTAAATCTGGTCAGATTCCTACCTTAACTTTTACGATCACGTATGCGGCTTTACGGCCACATACCTGATCGTATCGGGGCCCCTTTCTCGTAAGAGCCGGTGTACGTAACGTTCGTAAGAAGGTGTATGTAATTTCCCTGTCGGCCGTAATCGAGGATCTGGCCCAATGATCTATGATGTCTACCAACATTTACATATTGCACAATGAAATTCTTGCAGATTTGTCATAAAATGATCATGACAATTCTTGTGGATTCTGGTTTTCATCACACCACTTAAGTGCTGTAATGGGCAAATTCTAGATCAAATATTTTTTAACCCGCACAGCAGCAATACATGTCTGCAGAATGGAACTCTTATTAATATATAAATATAAAATATACAGTGTTTAGAGCATCTATAACATGTTAAACCTCTATGTAGTGCATATAAAAATCCTCAATATCTCACATTTATCTTCGCGACCAAAATAACACGGCCTTTGAATTAAATTGAATCGGGCCCTAAATTGGGTTTGCTCTTAACTTTAGTCAGGGCCCATAGGCTAAATGCCAAACCTCTCCCTTATGCTTTTTTTTTGGCCACTGAACCTTAACTAATTAGCCTAATAATTAATTAACATTTTTTTTTGTCTTAACTTTTTATTTTAGATTTCACAACGATCACAATGTTGATAGTGCAAGACTAGAAAGGCCATATATCAGATATCTACAGAAGTAAAATGATAAGGGTTTCAATATCTAACCATATTTTTATTGCCTGGGCTTATGTACCAAGATATTATGTGTCGAGTTGAGCAGCCTGGTAATATCTGCTAAAAAAAAAAAAAGGGAGCCCAATTGCATTATGCTTTTCGTTGGCTGAACTTAATTTAAACTACTTTTTTTTCCCCTGTCACACAAGCCTTGCCTGGGTCGGAGCAGGTACAGAGACTGTAAGGGTTTGAAAAATTTGGCAGATTCGGCCGAATCAGGTAATAAATTGCCTATCCTAATTAGCCATGACTTGAGTCTTGAGAGAAGTTGATAGACCTGTTTAGTGATCATAATGCCAAGATACTTAAATTTTGCTGATGGTCTCCTTTGGAAACTATGGGGTAGATCCAGAACTACGTTTGTCGTATGTTTATTCGCGTAGCGTATTTTCGTGTGCGTATATTCTATACGCTCCCCTAGTAACACCCCTTGAACGTACGTATTTTGTCAAAATACGCTTTCCAAACCCTACCTTAACTTTTGCCAATGTAACCGCAGTGATACGCACACGTACGTATGGGCAACACGAATTTGCGCAGCTAAGCACGCCCAGACTACGTGAACGTACGCAGCTTAGCACGTCCATACTGTACACTTTAAATACCACCCCCCGCCTACTTCACGTAAAACGCACGTATTGTTGACTAACGTAAAATTGGCACGCCCACATGTAAGCATTTACGTGACACATACGTGAATGGCCCATACGTTCACAATTACGCTACGCTATTGAGCTTATTTTTTATGGTGCGCATGCTCAGTACTTACAAAAAGGCGATTTTATGTCTCCGCCACGCGTAAATTCGTTTTGAAGTGTTGTTCTGGATCAGGCCTTATATTTGTAAGGCCCCCCACCTTTGATCATCCTAATAGCACAAGATAGGGTTGCTCTCTCTCCTCTCATATTTGCTGTGATAACTAAGCTGCTAGCTATCAAATTTTGAAAAAACCCTGATAGCACAGGCTTCCCGTTAGGCTCATCTCATCATATGATATCCTGATGACAATCACCAATCCTGCCACTCTGCCAAACTCTAATTATAAAATGAATGCAAGCAAATCAGAAATTAACACTTTTAATCAACCCCCTATCCCCACCCCCAACCTTTCAACAGCTCAGTTCTGGATACCATACCTCCATAGGGCATACATATATGGCATATGGCCTGTTTTACAAAACATAAGAAGTAGGAATAGAGAAACTAAACATTTATAGTGTGTAGCAGAGAAGGGAGAGTGGGAGTTTGATTGCAGCTTTTAAAATATATAAGTAGGTTTAAACAGGTACAGGTGGGTGGCATTTTTTTTAAAGAAAGATGTTGTAGAACACGAGGGCATGTATATAAACTGAAGGGTAGTTGTTACAATCCCCAACTAGCGCCTACCACAGCACACACTTTTTTTGTTTTATGTTTATCTTTTGAGGGTTGGACACCCTTAGTGATCTGTGGTTTGCAGCAGGTGGGATACATAGCGCTAGGGAGTCACTATATCATTTACTTCTGTTTGAATTCCTTTTCTGTCTGACTTTGCTCTAATGCTAGTTTTTAGGGGTTCAATATAAAAAGCAAATATGAATGGCAACAATGGAAACCTGTGACTGATCGCAATTATCAGCCTAAACTCTTCTTAATTTGAGGTCATTTGTCATTATCACCACAGAAGGGTTAAAATACTGGGGCGGAAGGCTTGTAACAAGTTCTGTGAAGCTAAATGGAACAACCACGAGAAATGGTTATATTCCTTGGGCCTGATTCAGTAATAAGCACAGAAGGGGACTTACGCAAGTCTGTTGCACAAGTCCCCTTGATGTTTCCCGCATGCGCGCCAGATGTTACACGTCATAACTTCAGAAATTCTGTGGTAGGGGCTGGCCTTTTAATTCTGCATGCCTATGAGGAGCTGGGGGGAGAGAGCAGCAGTTCTGCAGTCGCACAGGTCCCTTTCCTACATCTAAGGCTGACTACTAATTCGAGTTACGGGTTATTGGTTTCCCATGGGTTATATGACATCTGCATGGAGGGGATGATTGCAATTGTTTGGGTCAACCAAGTCTGCTAAGATCAGTATTCAGGAGGGAAATAAAACTACAGTGGGATCTTGAACATGTGATTTCTACTTCTTCAACTGTGATTTCTCAATTAAGGGTTTGGGCCGATGTTTGGTCAAGGTGTGGGAGGTCAGAGGATAAGAAATACTGCTGAGTCTGTTCTATAAATATTAAAGAAAGAGAATGAAAATAACTTCATTTATTTTATACCGTGTAGGAATTTGGACACTGCATCACCATGAGTGAAGCTCAGGACTCTTCATTTCTTCTTGTGAAGATCTTGGAAGATTTAGACTCTAAACAAAATTCTGTTTCTTACCAAGACCTCTGTAAGTCTTTATGTTCCCGTTATGATCTACCTGAACTGGCAAAGCTGCGCAGTCTTCTCTATTACACAGCCTGCCAAGACCCTAACTTTCCAGCAAGCCTCTTCCGAGACAAGATGAGAAATGCTGCCGAGAATCAACAGTCAAAAAAAATTATAGCTGCTGCCGATATAGTCACTATATTTAACTTGATACAGATGAATGATGGAGCTGCTAAAGAAAAACTTCCCCATCAACAACAATCTCAGCAGAAAGAAGGCATGGAGTCAGATACTGAAGGTTACAGTGGCACAGATGTAACACCTCACAAGGATGCACAGAAAAGGGATACCAATCGGAGTTATTCTATCACAAGGTCCTCCAGCTGCCACAAGGATGAGTGTGAAGGACGTCACAGGTTTCTCCCTGAGCCAAATTTCCTCCTTGGAGTTAAGAAAGATGGAAATGACCGAGCAGGTTCCCTGGACAGATTGCAAGCTTTAGACTCCTATCCTATGGTAGCACCACAATCCTGTGAAATGCAAAGCACCTATTTCCCTAGTCAACCGTTGTCTGAAACAGAATCACTACCACCGACACCCAGTGAAGAGCCTTTTAGACTATCAGCTTCCACTGGACAGAGAGGGAATGTATTCAAGGATGATTTCCACAATTTTAGAATGTCTCCCAATGTCACAAATAAAAAGAATGAGGGTAAAATAAGTCCAAAAACAGTTTTCTTCAATCACAGTTTTGAGATGCCTTATAGCTCTCACTATCTAAATACAGCCTACTCTTCCTCTGAGGACTTTCGAAGGGCTAAACATGAAAGCTTAGATGACCTTCAGGCGTCCACATATTTTGGTCCAACAACAGGGTCTGTACTACAAGACCAAAAAAGATTTTCAAACAAGCCAAAACCACTTATAGGAAAGCCAGTGAAAAGTTGGAGTCTAAACAATGAAGAGGTTCCAGATTTTGAACGCTCCTTTTTTAATAGAAAAGAGGAAACACTTTGTTACCCAAGCACTAATTTGGTGCAAACAGCAAACTTTGTCTCAGTACCAGAGAGACATCATTCGTATTTACCTGATCTGCCAATAAAAACAAATGGAAAGAAATTCTGTGAGCCTCAAGATGTGGAAAAACAAGAAGCCTTGAGAAGGTTCAGAGACAAGAGCACAAAACCACCCTCCCTCCAGTTCAGCACTGAGAAGACTGAAAGTGTTGGCACCCAGACAGAACAAACAGATACAAAAAAGGGAAAGGAATCAAACATTCCCTCCAACTGCAATCGCTACATAGAAGGCAGGGCCCGTAACCAGTCTGAAGCAGACTCTGAAATCATTAGTGATGACATAAGTGACATTTTCCGATTCTTAGATGATATGAGCCTTTGTGGATCTTCTGGAATTCCCCAATCTTCCTGCTACAATAGTAGTGGTTCCTTGGCTCAAGTTTCACGTGTAGACAATGAAAGTTCTCCAGAACATGTAGCAAATAGGTCAAACAACAAGCCAACCAAGGGCCCACGAGGAGAGACAGTGGAAGAAGAAGAACTAAAATGTAGCGTACGAAAACTAGTCAGAAGAATTGGGGAGATCGAAAGGAAATTAGAGTCACTGTCTGGTGTACGTGATGAGGTATCTCAGGTGCTAGCCAAACTGAATAAACTGGATGAAAGAATACAGCCTTCTGAGAAAGGGAAATTAGAGGTTGATAACCAGTCTCACAGTGATGCTATTTCCAGCACAAGAGCATCACCAAGTCCATTCCAAGATCCAAATTCATCCCACAATGGTATTGTCGACAAAAAGTCAGATTGCTGCTGTTCTGACACCAACAATGGTACCACAGAAAGTCTTCGAGTTAAAGCTGTGAAAAAAAATCTCTTCACACAAAGATCTGTCCGCTCCTTAACTGAGGACATTTCTACAAGTGAGTCTAAGCCTGTTATCTCCCAGCATGAATGTCGATCTTGGGGTTTCCCCAAACAGCCTAGCATATCTGAGGAAGAAAAGAAAGCTAAAGAAGGGTCAAGTAGAGACTGGCATCGGAAATCCAAGGAGGTAAAAACATAAATATAAAAGCAAAATGCTAGAAACACAAAGCTTGGTCTATACATGTATATGTGGGTTGATTTGAGAGTTGTGAACCATGGACCGGATCAACACTTAATAGCGTGAGCTCATTTATGCACGCAAAGTGTGTAAGTGGGCTGTCTGGACTGGAGGCCGCATGCACCTTCTAGATGTTATGATACTTTTAATAATGTAACATCCGTCGTACAGAACTAAGTTCCGTAGGATGGCTTTTAGTAACTTCCATCATACAGAACTAAGTTCCGTAGAATGGCTTTTAAGTAAAAATGGGCGGTGCTTTCCCTCCGTCCGCAAAGGTGGGCGGGGGGAAGCATTTAAATTTTACAGTGTGGGATGGGAATCTCACTTACGAGTGGATCAGCGGTCGGACGGGCCACTGATCCGCAAGTGTGACTTAAAGCTGCCTTATGTTTACGATCGAAAGAGGGGAGTGACAGGGGCAGTTCACTCCCCTCTTGTGCGAATTTAAACACCCCCGCACGTACGGAAAACATGCGGGAATGTGGATCCGGTCCCATGTTATTAAATAAAAGTAAAATGAAATACCAAATTACATGATACAAAATTTCAATGTTTTAAATTACATTTGTTACCCACAAAATAGATTTTTCCCAGACAGAACATATGTTTTTTTGAGCTATCTTGTTTGTCAGAATAAAAAAAAAATAACCATGGGAAAACATGCACATCATAGTTTTCCCTGTATCAGATTTAAGGGCTGATCTAGAAGTGAGCGTATGACCCCGGAATTAGTGTATCTTTTGATTTCACGGAGCATGAGGGGGTGGAGGCACATAGTAAGTGTATATATAAATGATTGGGACCTAAAATCTAGAGAGTACTGATGCAATGACACAGACTGGGCCATTTGCTGGTGCCATTGGAGCTTTAACAATATAACCAACCAGTCTTGCTCCTCTATAGTTGATATATTCCAAAGAGAATCTATTATCGAAAAGACAATTTGGAACTATCATGTTTTGGGGTCCATCTCAAGGAGATGGAGCCAAATACTTAGTAATCTGGCTGTCAGGAAATGCAGAGAATGACCAAATGTTTGCTTGGTGTAGACTATTAATGACAATAACACAAGAGATAAAGACCTTTGTATCACCCAGGTGGATCGCCAGCATGAAATACCTCATTTGCACAGGATGCCTAAACCAGCCAGGGATTCCTATATGGTGGAACAAGTGTTTAGTCCTCACCCTTATCCAGCATCCCTCAAGTCCCACATGAAAAGTAATCCCATTTACACAGACATGCGCCTGACAGAAATGTCTGAGTTAAAAAGAACCCAGCCATCATGGACCATAGAAGAATACACACACAACTCAGGAGAGAAAGGGAGACTGACGGCATTAGATATACAGGTTGGTGATCATTCATATAGTACATATTGTAATATGGTTATGAGCCCTTCTTCTTGGGAGTCTCCATAACAATGCTTAAGCTCTCTGTGAGTGTTCCAGATCGGGTTCAGACTTGTATTAAACTACAAACCCATTTATTTGTCTCCTCTGCTTATTAATAGAAATTACCGGCCCAATTCTTCAAAACTTACATCACTCTTCTAACCATCTGCCACTGTAGAAACCCTCACAATGCAAACTTAAAAAACGCTCAACCGAAATTGCTGTTGAAGAGGTTTGAAATCCTGATTACAGGCAGACATTAAGAGCTAGAGAAGATCAGGGAAGCAGCAGTTCAACTTGCTAAAAGGAAAATGCCTGTGATTGAAATCCAGAAATAGATATACTGCAACCCTAGAGTGACAGCACTCAGAGTGCTGGATAATGAAAGTGCATGAAGTAGGTTAATCAATGCTTCAAACTGTTTCGGAGATATTATTTAAAATGGAACTTATAATAAAACATATACCAAAGACTTGGGGTTTCACTTATTCATGAGAGGGAAACTCTGAAGAAAATGTATTTACACATTTAAGACCTGGAAAACGCCTGCATTTTGCAACTGCTTACAGACTAAGCAGGAGGTATGCATAGAGTACAGTGAGGGCATGCTAAGCGCACTTCATACTATAAAGGTTCCGATACGTCCTCATTTTCACGAGGACACAGCAAACGTTTAAAGGTAGAGTTCTGCTGTCAGAATTTCTTGCAAGCAGGGGAAGTGGAAGTCTTTCTATAGCAGGGATCCAGAGGCAGAATTCTATATCTGGATCCTGTCCTTTTTAAATAAATGAAGTCCTTTGTTCCAGTAGGTTGCGTTTTCCAATAGGCTTGGCCCCCCATATCAGCAGCAAGCAGTGGCATAGCCAATGTGGATGCCTGAGGCTCAGCTACTACATGTCCCAGAGGTGAGGCATGTCCAAGCTATACAGATGAAGAATACATGGAGGAGGGGGCAGGGTGAGACCACTCAACCCCCTCCTCCGTGTATTCTTCATCTGTATAGCTTGGAGAATAAATGGAGAATAGATGGAGGAGGGGGCAGGGTGAGACTACTGTGCCTCTCCTCTCCTCTCACTAGTCTCTGCTCTACTAATAAAAAAGCAGTGCGAAGGCCAGTGTCATTGCCAACATGGCGATATCTAGGTTTGCCCCTGGCTGCAAGTAACAAACTCCGGCTGAAGGAATAGAGAAGTTCGTGATACTTAAAATCTATTCAAGCAATGTGGTGGAGGCCAATTAAGATCGTTCCATTAATGTCCTGTAACACCACTGTATTAAAAATGATCATTACTTTCTAATGCTTCTTATTTATTGCTATGAGATGCTATGGCATATTTATGTGATTTTTGACTAGTTGACCAGATCTTGGAATATTGGGACACGATTGGATCTGGATTAATACAAGAATGGTATTGGTACTTGGCATTACATATAGCAACCAAGTTAATTAAATAATACTTTCTTCCCCTCACAAATAATAATGAATAATAGCTCTACTATTTTTACCAACCATATCCAACATATTAATAGGATTACATTGTAATAAATAGGGCAACATCAATCTGTGACCCACAAGTTTCAGTAATAAATTAAGTGCCCTTAAATGATATAATAGTTCTGTAATATATTATATTCATCATCCTAATGATAATCTGTTCCAGCTGTGTACAGTCTACTGCAAAAGCTTTAAGATGGGTTCTAAACAGGTGGCAAAAAGATATTTGAGTAAATTCTCAGCCATAGACTGTGTTCTCAAAGTCATCAAGTGTTCAATTCTCAAGTGTCTAGTAAATATGTAGTTTAATCACTCAAAATAATCTGCTACATGCTATTATTTGCATTGCTTACACAAATAGCACAGATTATGGTATGATAGATGTGTTTTATTGCCTTTAAGAGAAAGCTGATTTCTGCAGGCAGAAAATGATCTCCTTCAGAATCAATCATAAGACAATTTGTCTTTCTACACAAATATTCTCTAGTCCTGTCTTACACAGCCCTTTAACTACGTGTATAAGATTAGGAGCAGCCCATGGAGCTTGAACTATTTTATGCTGTTTGCCTCTTAAGCTGGGCCCGCACTGCATTGAAATCCCAAATGCTGTACTGTCAGCATTTTAAAAAACAAAATCTTACCCACAGTCTAAAGTGATAATTGGTCTGAACACCAAGTAATTGGATGATCAAACAAATAACTGATCTAGTGTGTGGCCAGCTTTAGTTAGGGAAGTTAAAAGTTGTACAGTATTGTCACATAAACACGCCTGGTTCTGATGTCAAGATGGTTCAGTCTCCAGGTGCCATCTATCCACTTTAAGCAATGGGTGGTAAACAGATATGGACTCTCCAAGCTCCTTCACCAGAAGCTGTTAATCAGTAGTATGTGTTCCATTGTCTGATGAATCTTAGGGATAATGGCAAAAAATATATTTAATAACTTATGTAAGTGGCTGAATCCAAAAATATGTATGAAAAATTGATATGGATCTGCAAGATAATATAAAAGATGTGTGAAAAAAAAAAAAAAAAAAAAAAGGGAACCTAGCTTAGATGTAAAAAAGATGTAATACAATTATGGGGGTGCATTGCTAGTGGCAGAGAAATTCTTCTCTACTCTATAGGATGGCGGGGTAGATAGGAAGAAGTTTAGAATTGTAGACCATTTGTTGGAATTTGGTTATGTGGGAACATAGAGTTTGATAGAAAGTCATGGTGATCGTCCAACTGTAGAATTAAATCTTTTTCTTACTGACAAATGTCGTTTTAGTTCTAGATTTTAGTGTTTTCCATAAATCACCCAGCATAGGCTTTCCATTCAGCATTACTCATTATTTCAATTAAAGGTATATCCAAGTGGAATCTGTTTGTAGTTTTACTCTATAAGTGAATCTATGTCAATGCTGCATGTTACATAGTTGCCTTTCCTTAGGATTTACACATATCCCCTGTGGTTGTAGTTGATGGCATGTCTTTAATTACAATTAAATCTTAAATATAACACAAATGTGTTAACCTTGAATCACTCAGTCACTTAGAATAGGAATGTTATACCTTATGCGCGAGTAAACAGAGAAGGGGTATGTAAACATTAAGGATGCAAAACGCCTCTTGTGGGATAGTCCCAGACCTGCCATTGCTATTTAACATTTTAACCTTCATGCAACAAATTGTAATAATGCTTGACTTTACCACAGTAATATTTTCTGAACAATAGTGGACACTCATTAGTTTGGAAAAAGATTTAATAAGGGACAGTATAAACTGGCAGGTGTAATAAGGTCCAGCAGCAGAGGGAAGACAATAGGCATATACTAAGTAAGATCCATAATACAAAATCTGTTAGTGGAGTAAGAGGGTTTAATTCATAATGGTTTAACAAACTTGTTCTTATCGGAATGCGTAAATAGGCTGTTTTGCATCATTCTGGATCTGAGCTGTTGTACCACCATGTCTAAAATAAAAACTTTTAACCTTGTTTTTCAGAACTTTCCAGATAAAGGATTTCTAGATGT
>WWET01001823.1:163218-196493 GCA_011038615.1 Limnodynastes dumerilii | reverse complement strand
ACTACACACCTTTCTATTCAAATAACTAGTAAAACACAGGTGACTGCAATCAGAGATTAGGAAGGATGAGCAGGAGCAGAGTATTATGTACCGAATGGAGGGGGTCATGTTGGAGGGTATGGATATGTAAACAATGGTATACATATGGAGACTCGACATATAAAAATGGCCATGAATATGAATCTGGGCATATAATAAGGGACAGACACTTCTGGGGGCGATACAAGACACCTCCCCCGCCTCTACCATGAAAATTTTGACCCTCTTTATAATTCTCAAACGTTGGGAGGTATGTTTTCATACAATTAATTGGTTTTATAGTGTACGTACACAGCACCAGTCACTGCTGTATATTATCTATCTATCTATATAAAACAGCATCATTACCTAGTGGAAAATGGAAAGGAATTAACATTTTTAAAGACATTCCTGCATAATAGAGATGTTGCTGACTATTATTTTACAAAATGGATATAATCAGGCTTTATAGTATAGTTCAACCTACTAGTGTCGCTTATTAGTGTACACCCAAGAAAAATCTCCTTTAACCGGCTTATCTCTCTATTTAGGTGTTCTAATCTTTGAACACGTAAACCACTGCAAAACAGTGCCCACACTTAAGATGGCGTCGTCAGGCACTGCCTTTAATGAGTATGGTGTGTGCAAAGGACTCCACACCTGCGGGTTTTACTCATCAAGGCTACCGTGTGGCACACACCTTCCGAGTCACCGCCCGGGACTGCCGAAGCTTTTCTAGGTCGCTCAGGGCAGAAATCCTTTGTTTTAGCTGAGCTCTGAGCGCCCGCTTAGCTGCATGAATGGACGCCATGTCTTCCATAACAGAAAGGGGACGCTCGCGCCTGACTCCGCCCGTTATGTCGGCGGTCGCCCTCTGCTGTGTACAAAGAATCCGGTAACCCGACACAGCCCCTCCCCCAGGCAGGGACTTATCGTTGTTACTATAAATGTTACTTGATGCACTATTGGAATGTACGTGTTTTATCCCCAGGCGCTATTTATGTGCTAACAATATTATTTCCACTGGACTTCAGTGTCATTCCCCACTGTCTCCAGCATGGGGCGCACCGTGTGAATATATCACTTCCTATATGCACTCAAGAATTGGAGGGAGGCAGGATTAGTTGTTAGGGAACTGAGCAATAAACATATTTAATAAACAATAGTTGGAGTGATCTGCAAACATTAAAATAACTTTCTAATTTAATTTGAATTAAATTAATAATGAAAGTAACAATTGCATAACTAATTACATTATACATACTGCACAATATTTTAGCTTTAAAAAAAATAAAGAGCATTTCATAATTGCATAGCAATGGCCATGCCCTCTGCACAGATGTGAGCACATATTTTTATGGCATGGTCACATCTCCCGTCTTGGCTACCAATCGTAACACCTCCACAGCGGATTTACCATTGAAAGTTCTGTACGTGTGAGGGGAGAGCACTTCCTTTGCATGTAACTGACATCTGTATCCAGGACCCTGCCTTTACATATACACACCGCACCTAGGAATTGTACGTAAGGGCTTAGGGCTTAACTAAGCCCTTAGTGTATGATTTAAATACCTTCCACCGCGTGTAAGTATGGAGGGTCATTCCGCCATCAAAAAGGTTTCCAGCACGGAAGCCCCAGACCCTGAGGATCCAGATCTGTGCTAGAAGCTTGTACTGCACACATGCACAGTATTGTAATGAGGATGTTTTTCTCAACTGGGACCGGATCCAGAGTTATAAACGTTATGCCATTGTGCATGCATTGTGCGTAAGTGGCATGATTTTATTGGAGGACACATGCGCTCTCCAGATGTTACGGTAGAGTTACGTTAGTTCTGTATGGTGCTATTTCCTAGGAAGAATGGGCGGGGGGAAGCATGGTAATTGTACAGTGTGGGAGGGGTAACCCACACTCGTGTGGATCAACGGTCGTACGAACTCCTGATCCACACGCTTTACTTAAGGCAGGTTTATGGCAGTGTAAGCTGCCATAAAGCTCGCACGAGAGAGGGAGTGACAGGGGGCATGCACTCACCTCTCTCTGTCAGACAGACAGACTTCCGCATGTACGGAAAGCGTGCTGGAGTCTGGATCCAGTTCCCGATAGCTAAGTTATATAACTATAGGACTGCACTGTTTCTTGATACCGCATTAAGGAGCGGTTTCAGGCCTCTGCTTCTCCTGCGCTTGGAGTTCAAAGTACAGGGATCTGATGCCGGATCACCATTGTACACTGACTCCCATGTGATTGAGGAGAGGCCATTATATTTACATGAACAGAGTAACAATCAGTGGACCCTGCATTATAATTTCCTAGACATCCTCACATAATATGGGGAAACATGACCCCATGTATATCCTCATCCCACTTTGTCTAGGCATTATATGCATTTCGCCCCATGACATAAAGTCTTCCTGCACAGTAGTCTGGATCTTGAGCATCCATATCTGTACTGAAAGGAGCTGCTCGCATGCACACTCCCAAATTGCGAAAATTGGAAATGGAATCTGGATCCAGTCCTATATTATTGATTATTGGCTGATCGGCTTGATGTATGTATAGTGTATACACAGTATGTTTGTTGGAATGCCAAAAAAATCCACAAATGCTTCTGTCTGATATTTGGATGCCCAATCAGATTCATAATATCTATTAGGAACAGTGTTGGGCAGTGGGGTGATAGACCTTATTATTGCATAGTGTGTGTCCTTGGGGATATTGCATAATGTATAGCAGGCTGTAAATGCTGAAAGATTGCTCTGTGCTATCTGTGTCAATGTGAAATGTCACTGAAAAGTGGGTCTGAAAACAGTCACAAAGTAATTGTCAAATTTGGTCACAAAAACAAATTTAAGTTCTTTTAATATTTTTACGTCTATTTGTTATTAGTGAAAAAAAGCAAAATATTTCAAAATCTGAGGGTTTGTTTTTTTAACAGGCACAGTGTGGGGGAAAAACAATGATTTCTTCTATGCTTGCCATAGATCTGCTGTCTGAATAGTTTTGTATGGAATGTTATGGATTCAACAAGTAGAGAAGAGCTTAGCTCAAAAAAGGATATACAGATGAGCATTCAGGACCTGAGTAGAGAAGAGCTTAGCTCAAAAAAGGATAAGCAGATGAGCATTTGGGACCTGAGTTTTGCGACTTACACTGCCTTAGCCTCTGCCATTTTTCTATTTATTTTTTTGCAACTTAGAAAACACCTCTTAATTCCTGAGCATAGTTGTGGAATTCTGCTGCTGCATATAATTTGATTGGGTTTTTTTTTTTTTTGCTGAAATTTATTTTAAACATGCATTTATTCATAAAATGAAAGGGAAAATATTTATTTATCTCAGATTTATTAGATGTATGGCCATTTCCCCATTAAAAAATTACCTGAGTCTATAACTTACACCAACCCCTGACATTGTGTAAGATTGTCACAGAAGCACAGACAGCTTACACAGCTACTGCACCTATTTCAATGAGTTAAACACCCCTTTTCATTTAAATATTGTGGAACTCCCTGTTCCACTAACATGAGCACACAGATACGGACACAGGCGGATGGGCAGTAGTGCGTCTACCTTTCTGTGCTCACAGCCATTCTGGGCATGCGCAGTGCGAATCCCTGCTGCCTGAAAAACAGACGGAAGCGCAACTCTGGATCAGCTCCTCTGTTAAAAAAACAAAAACAAAACATTGATACCCTGTCTACAGTCCCTAGCAATGTCCACTTATGCAACTTCAGTATATTATGGATGAAAACCAGGATTGCACAGTGCTGATTGAATGCAATTTTTGTAAGAGAAGTTACTAGACATGTCAGAAAAAATTAAATGGGATCAGATGTCTTTTCACTTTAAAGTTTTCAATCATTGAATATTAAAAGGGCCATGGGATTTTTAGTGTCTTCATCCCAAACAGGTTATCCAAAAAGTTGCCCCCCTAATGTCTCCTGTTAGTCCATCCCTTGCACTTTTAGCTCACTTAAGCAGGGCCCTCCATCCTAATATTGTCCACCACTCCCCCTTCCCACTGATCTTCCCTGGTCTGTTCTAGCCTGCTACCTCAACTTCTACCTTGCTGTCTGTGCTCGCTTTACTTTATGATACTTTTATGTTATATTTTATTTATATTGTATTTTATTGCCTTATAACAACAATAATAATAATAAACTAGTGTGAATAATGTCTAAAACAACTCACGTGTCCTCCAGATGTTACGTTATTTCTATCACTATATCCTACTTATATATTCTACTTAGTTTTGCTAATGTAACTACCATCATAAGGAACTTAGTTCTGTACGATGGAATTTCCATACTAATGAGCAGTGCTTCTCCGCATGTTAAGGTGGGCGGGGGGAAGCATTTAAATCTTGTACGATATTGTAATCTGTGGGTAATTTTAACAAATACAAGCAACTCTGTATAGGCCCTAAGCGGATCTGCTTAGAACTCATAATCAGTCCCTTAATCTGGTTTGCTGTGAGAATGAATATAATTAAAAATGATGTGATGTATTTTAGGGGAAGCTTTTGAAAGGCATGCTCATGTGTACATAAATATTAAATAAAAAGGACCCTGTTCACTTATCAATCAGGCTTTAGTGCAGACTCCTGTTCATACTGACACTTCCAATTATGTTAACAATATTCAATATTACTTAGTCATGTATACAGCTAACTATAGTGCCAGATATGGGTTGCCCTGGACTCAGTAGTAAACAGTTATCCATGCATTAAACATCTTAATAGTTCATTAAAATTGTATTAATTTATTAACAGGTTTTTATATAGCGCCAGCAGGTTACATAGCGCTTTACAATTTTAACAATCATTATAACAAGACTGGGGGCCGGATTCACACCACCGGATGTATTGCATATACCTCCGGTGTTTACCGATATTTGATACTGCGCATGCGTAGTATCTTTATTACGTAATCTACATATCTTTTCGTTACGTTGATTGCTTATATGCGGTCTTTAGACTGGTCTTTTAGAAACATCGGTAAACACCGGATGTATATGCAATACGTCCGGTGGTGTGAATGGTGTGACTCTGTAGGACATTAAGGATTGATACATAAGGACAAGTGCTATATATCACACAATGGACCAGCCAGCATATAAAGTAAAAGTGCTCAGTGCTCTGTATGATCCAGTCACACAGAATTATTAGTAGCAGGACTGAGGGGAATTTTAGTATGGAAAGTAAAGGTGTTAATCATGTAACAGAAAGGTAAACCGGATAGCAAAATGGTTGTAAATGGGCATGACAATTATTAAGCAGTAGGTTGTGCAAGGTGATAAGCTTATCTGAAGAAATTAGTTTTAAGGGAGCACTTGAAAGTTTGCAGAGTAGAGGATAGTCTTATTGGGCGAGGAAGGTTATTTCAGAGAGTGGGTGCAGAACAGGAAAAGCTCTGTAACCGTGAATCAGAGCTTTTGTTTAGTGTAGAGGAGAGGAGTAGGTCCTGTGAAGATCTGAGAGAGCGAGCAAGCTGGGATATGTCTTGAGACGAGTGAGGATATGTATGTGGGTGCAGTGTTATTGATGGCTTTGTAGGTTAGCAAAAGGAATTTGTATTTTATTTCTGTAGTAAATTGGCAACCAATGTAGAGATTGACAGATTGGAGCAGCTCTAGAGGAGCGTTTTTCAGAAAAATAGTCTAGCTGCTGCATGCAATATGGAATGTATGGGGGGTAGTTTTATAATGTGGGAGTCTAATAAGAAGAACATTGCAGTAATCAATGCGAGAGATAAGTGCATGAATGAGAGTTTCAGCAGTGTCTTGTGTGAGATATTTGAATATTCTGTCAATGTTTTTTGGATGTATGTCACAGGATTTAGAGACAGTTTGTATATAGGGACAGTTCAGAGTCAAGGGTGACACCTAAGCATCGAGCTTTATGAGTAGGGACTATATCATTGTTGTCAACAGAGATGGAGAGACCGAGTGGGTGGCTCTTATTAGCAGGTGAAAACATTATTAGCTCTGTTTTATAGAGATTGAGTTTAGAGGACATCCAGGATAAAATGGCAAAGAGACATTCCGTTACATGGGCCAACACAGTTGGAGTGAGATCAGGGTCCAGATTTACTAAGCTGTGGGTTTTTAGTGGAGAGATTGCCCATAGCAATCAATCAGATTCTAGATCTTATTTAACTATTGCATTCTATAGAATGTTAGCTAGAATGTGATTGGTTGCTGTGGGCAAACTCTCCACCTTTTTCAAAACCCACAGCTTAGTAAATCTGGACCCAGGAGTAGATAGGTAATTTGTGTATTATCTGCATACAGGTGATAGTGAAAGCCAAATGACTGTATTAGTTGTCCAAGGGATGTGGTATAAATAGAGAAGAGCAAAGGACCTAACACTGAGCCTTGTGGTACTTCGACAGATAGGGGAAGAGCAGAGGAGGTGGATCCAGAAAAGCTAACACTAAAGGAGTGATTAGTAATAATAATGGAACCAAAAAACTGCGCTGGTAAACAAAAAAAAAAAATTATATATATATAATAAATAAATACATTGGCATACAGTATATTCCGAATGAAATCAATCCTATCAATGCAAAAATGATAGTATGGAGAGGAAGCACTATTGAATAAAATTTTGGGCATTTCAATCTTCAGTCAAAAGACTTGAGAAAGGGCTGAAGCCCGCAACGTGTTAATCAGTTCCCAAATTGACCCTGTTCCAGATTGATCCCTCGCCAGCATCGGTTCCAGTGCTTCCTTCCATAGCTTCTACATCCAACCGGTCCAGACGTTCTGCTGCAGCTTCAGAGGAATCGGCGACCTTTTCATCTTTCTTTGGATTGTGCTTTTTATTCGACAGTGCTTCCCTTCCATACTATCATTTTTGCATTGCTAGTTGGAGGGTTGGACACTTACATGTGTTTTTACATTGTTTCATTTTGGTTGCTATGGTCATTTATTGTTATTATTGAGTGATTTAGTAAAGTCTTTTAACATGATTTCCCTTATGTCTCCTTTCTCTGTGGTATTATCCTGAGGTAAAATGGAAGGAGGAGCATTTGTGGACCCAATTGTTGATATTTGTTAAGGACTCTTTTAGGACTTTTTTTTTTTAGCTATTTTTAATCTATTTATTTCTTTGGCTTTACATAACCTGTATGCCAGCATATTTATTTATTATATAGATATATATATCTATATATGTATATGTATTTTTTTTTACCAGCACAGTTTTTTGATTCCATTATTATTATTTACTATTTTGTCTTTGGAAGTGGACTCTCCAGGAACCTAGTTGCAGCAGGTCTTCAGCACAGCTGAGTGGTAATAATTCTGGGCCGTATTCAGAGATCCGTTTCTAACGAAAGTTCTGTGTGTATTTTTAGGATCAGATCGATTTTGCATCAACTGCGCATGCGTAGTAATAGTGATACGCCGTCTATGTTGAATTTAAAGTCGGAAATGGCTAAGGGACGGACTTGTGAATCGGGCGGAGACTAATGCGACCCTAAGTGCGGCGGAAATATAAGGACCTAAGGATTTGCATAGAAATGGGCGGGGGTAAGCATTTAGATGAGGGAAAGTAGGCACGCTTACAGAGTTAGGGCCAGTAATATACGCAACTAATACACATAAGGCCGGAAGTGAGTGCGGCCAAATAGGGCAAGTCAATGCAGGTGTAAGTTTAGGTCCGGCCGGAGGTTGCGAGGGGAGTGACTGTTTTTTCTGGTGGCTGTAACCTGCTCCGACCTGCCGCTTAGTTGTGTATATTTGCAGCCCGATCCCCGACGAATCTCTGAATACGGCCCAACATGACCCCCTTTACTTGCCTCATAACACACAAATTTGCCAATGCCTTCTTGAAGCTATATTGTATCCAAATAAGATCTGAAATCAATGCTTATATAGTCTGTTTGTGTTGTTTGATAAGTGGTGATGTCCTAAAATATGTGCAGTTGCTAGGCTATACAGATACTTCACTTCTGCAATTTTTTCTTCTGCTAAATCATTTATAAAATGAGTGCCACCAGGTTTAGTAACATAGCAGTGATTATTTTAGTTATTACAGTTTTTTTTCTTATTTAGAAATATTATGCCAATTTTTGTGATTTTCTGGACTGCAATTGATATTTATTTTTTTGTAGTTTCTATTGTATGTAAGAAAAAATAAAGATGTAATTTATTTTAAAACTTGAAAGGCGGATTTTTCAAAAATGATAGCTCCAGCTGATTGTACTTTGATTTTCAGGCTATTTCGCAAAGCCTTCATTATAATTAAATGAATACAAAATGCCTGCTCTGTTTTTTTCCTTCCTAATTTACATAATTTGCTCTGTAGGGATAATACTTAGTATTCACATAAATACTGTGATAGATAACAATGGTAATGCCAAGTATTTTTTCCACTTACATCTGAAATCCAAAACACTTACTACTAGCATGAAGTCTGCAACTTAGATGAAGATCACGACTTAGCAATGTAGGGGGTTTAGAATGCAAAAACAACTGTTTGACCTTTTTAACGATTAAGCAAAATATTAGTCTAACTTGCACTATTACATAACATCGACTACTGTGCTGCCTGATCGTATTATGTAGAAATGATTATGTCAGTTAAAGTAATTATTTAAACAAATGTAATATGATGGGACAATATATATATGTATCATTTAATTTCTCTTCTCTGTGAGGAAAATGTTAAAAATATTTAAGCATCCTCAATGTATATAGAAATGGAAAAATGATCATACATAAACAAGAATTGCATACATTATTGTTACTTACTGTTAGAGATGAGCCCTGATCCTTGTGTTTTGGTCTTAGATCTGTATTTAAAAAAAATTGAGCAATTCAGCTAAACCATGTAAATTGCATGTATTTGTGCTCTTACAGTAAATTAATTCTAGTTATCTCCAATAAAACTGGAACACCTCACAGTGGACCTGATTCACACTTAAGAAGGCTTTTGGTGTGTGTGTATAGTTGCCATAATGGTCCACATGATAGGTATGCAGTGTTAAACATTTACATAGATTTTAATGCTCAGTCTATACTATAAAGCATTGATTTTTATTTTTGGGGGGAGTAGCAGTTACCAACTATGGAATCAAGTCATATACCTCTATGTAGATCACCTTTACATATTTTGTAATAGGACCATAGGTTGAGAACTCCTGCTCTATATTCTCTGCATAGCTAAATGCTACATGATGGGCATCACTGCAGTACCTCAACTACACGTACACCCCCCTCTCCCAACACATAAATGACGTCATCAAATCTAGTGCCAACACGTCACACTTTACGGGCCAGCCAATGACGAGAGCGCTTACAGTGCTGGAGCCGGAAGTGGTTGAGGAAAACTTCCCAATAGCGGAAGTGATAGGAAGAAACCGGAAGTGTAAAAGAAGGAAGTGACTGACACCGGCAGCCCGCTGACCGTAGGCAGGCGAGTGTGTAGCGGGCACGTCACGTACCGGAGAGAGCGGCGGACGCGGTGTGCTGACGCTCGGAACAGTATCCGAGAGACCAGGAGGCCCCATCACTGTGTAATAAGGGCCGAGGGAGGTCATCTCCGGTCACATTGATCAACCTTCGCTGGGACCGGTCACTCAGCCCCCGCCTGTGTCTGAGGTACGTACCCCCTGCCCCGCCCCCTCGCGTCCCTTGTTAGGTCCCTGGTGCGGCGGGGTCACGGCCATTGTGAGCTTCTTCTCGCCCCGTCATCGGAAGTTGTGAAACGAGAGAAATAGGCGAATCACCCCACACAGGAGCCCTGAAACACCAGATCATGTCATACTATGTGTGGCACCACAAGTACCAGCATGACCTGACAGAAACATGGTCGTTTTATAGAACAGCTGAGTCCTGCGGGGCGCCAACCCGGGGGTATTGATGGAGGACAGCTGGGAAACAGTGTGATGGAGTCAGAGCCACCTCTGACGTCACACTGATCCCTACCCCAGACCACTGCTAATACCATTCAAACCAAACATGGAAAATATGTACTACTTAGCACTGCATGAATGTACTAACATATAGTACATTTATGCAGTGCTAAGTAGTACATATTTCCATGTTTGGTTTGAATGGTCTTTTTTTTTAATTTAACTTATAATACAAATGAACATTTAGGACCCATTTCTAACCATCCATTTTTTTTCTCTTTATTTTTTGTTGTCAAATGTTTTCTTTATAACTTGTTCTTGTGCATCTTCATGTGTCTTGCATTTAAATCACTGTGTTGCTTCAGTGTCCATGGAAACTGAGCTTTTTATAGTAACCATACTGTCCTTTATTGCTTGTATAGGCATAGATTAACACTATAGTGAAAATAAAGTGGTAGCACTGTTGGATATTAACGTTTTCATAAATATGTTTTATCTTTCTAAATTCTTTGTGTATAAGCAATTATTATGTGAACATATTACTTGCTAGTAAAGGTTTTGTATTGTCAAACTTCTTTTAATGAGATACATATGTTAATGCCTTTTTACATTTATACATGTGGTATGTGGCTTTATTCCATTCCTGTAATCCATAGCTTTATGCAGTGTAACCATAAAAAGGAAATAGTATGGGTGGCATGGTGACAATGATTAGCAGTGTCACCTCATTGATCAGTACAACATAGATTCTATTCTGACCAGGGCTTCATGTAGAATTTGTTCTCCCTGTGTTTGCATGGGATTCTTCACACAGTCCACAACAATAGGTTAATTGTTCTTTGACAAATAAATGCTTGAATGATTGGTGTGGTAGTAGATAATTGAGGCCAAGGTTCTCTGGTACCAGTGATCTGTTGTTTTTTTTGTTTCTCAGCTAAAGCTGTTCATACACTAGCACAATTATTATATTTAAAGCATGTAATTATTATATTTTATTCCTGTCATGTGATTAAATAATCATACCAGTGTGTTCCTGGTATGATTATTGAAAATTCATCATAACCATTCATGATAGTGATTATTGGCCTGATCACCTTATAATTGGATAATTGACCTGATAATCGCTCTAGTGTATGGTCAGCTTTAACTACAAATATCACATGTTATTTATATTTAGTTAATTGCCACACTGTTAATTGCTTTCTAATGTTTCCAGTAAGACCTCATTTCAACACTAATACAGCTAAATTGTGGCTCTATCAGTTTTAAAATGCTTTACATTCCGATTTGTACTATTCAGAATGAGTAGATATAGTGAATAGCCCGCATGGCCTGCAAAGTTCCTGTTCCCAATATCAAAATGTTCTGCCCCCGATACGGGCTACAGGGATGGGCTGCAACGACTTATAGGGACAGGGAATATTAGGATTAGGCTGTGGGAGTTGCAGGGTTAAGGTTAGGCTAAAAAAGGGGAGGGTAATGGTTAGGGGAAATTTTACCTGTTGGTGTTGCAGTAGTCAGATAGATCTTCACTAGTTGCTTGGTCCATGCTTTCTAGTTTGCTGCAGTTGAAAAGTGACTGCTGTTGCTGCTGTACTACTGGCAAACCGCACCCATTGGTAGAATGGATTACCTTAATTTCTATTGTAGCGACAGTGTGTTTGTTCCTATTTAATTGGAAAATAAGTTTTAATTACGAGCCTGCTTCACATGTAGAATTTCTTTATAGATAAAATGTAAGAGTACAAGGGCTATGCTGTCCTTGCCAGTGTAGTGTTTAAGTATTGTGAATTGAGTTAGGTAGAGGTTAGCCATAGCAACTCCTTACAGAAGCATATGTACTTATTACAGAAGTTTTTAACATCTAAAAAGATAGAAGTATTGTTTTCCAAAGTAATTCCTTCACAAATAACAAAGTTTTAGGGTGGTTTCTTAGACACTCACTGCAATGTTTATTTGATTTGGTTTCAGTTGCAAGGTGGATGAATATGGCGCAGGAGACTAATCACAACCAGGCACCTTTGCTTTGTTCCAACGGCTGTGGCTTTTATGGTAACCCACGTACCAATGGGCTTTGTTCTGTGTGCTATAAAGAACATCTACAGAGACAGAACAGCAGTGGCGGCAGGAACAGCCCCCCAGGTAATGGCTTTTAGAATGTTGTCCGTGTGTGTGTTCTAAACTTTTCTTAATAATAATTCCTTTTTATTATTTAAACTGACTTCTCATCAGTGTGTGCTGACTCAATTGTTCTTTGTATATGTACATGTATGCTTGGGAGTAAGGGAAAAACAGGTTTAAGTGTACAGCTCCTCTAAACCATTCTGCAAAGTAAGGGGAGCTAATTAATTTGAAATCTTTCACATGCAGGGGAAATACTTTACTTTTGCACATAGAACTCAAACACTGCATAACATTATCTTTAATCTAGAAGCTAGAGTTGAGCTAAGAAACTTCACATCTCCAAACTAATTCTACTTTCACAATAAACATTTGTCTCCCCTTTCAGTTCAACATGGTATTGCTCAGACACTTGCACCTAAGAGAAAGGGTATAAGTGCAGCACTCAATCAGCCCCAGAAGCTTTAATAAAAATGCTCTGCTTCATGTTTATCATAAATAGCCTCTACATTGCTCTGTACGTCATCCGTCTACAGCTATTTCATACATATACCTTATTTTACGTTGAGTGCTCGATTAATATTTTTATAGCCAGGCTTTTTAACAAAAGTCTTGTCAGTTGCATTTGTAAAATATAGATTAGTGCAACTGACTGAGAGAGGATTACACTGAAGAAGAAATCATGGTGGGTTATCCACAGCCCCTATACTCCTCTACCTGCTGAAGCTGGGAGAGAAGCTGGTATAGTGTAGATTCACTCCAAGTAGTTTCTGGAAGGCGGGTTAAACCAATATTTTAGAGTTTAGGAACCAGATATAGATATATCCTACTGTAAAATAAGATGCATGTATATGTACACGCAAATAATCCAAACCACCTTAGTCTTCTGCTTTACTTTATTATTTTATTATTATTTTTGGGAGCTTTCTTTCCAGTAGGTGCCTGCAGCCTCTAACAATAGACATTGCACCGTCCGCTACAGAGCATTTTTAGCAGGGGTGAACTAAGCCATGTCTGTGTCACTGATTACACCATAAACTGTACAGCTGTTGTGTACATCAACTAAGTCCAGAGGGCCTGCTTAGCCACACCATAGGAATTGATGTCAGGTGATAGCCACATAGTCCATCCGGCCTGTCCATTTTTTATTTTATGCTGAATCTAGACCCTATTTGACGCTTAATATAGTTGATTGAATCTGTCAAAAAGTTGGCACAGTCATTTATTGACTCCTTACAGACACCAGGTCCATTGTTGGCATTGTGATCTGGTTTAGCAGATGATTATAAAAGTGTTAAAACTTGCTGTTTACTAACTACACATTTTGTTTTGTGCATTTAGTGGTGTCAGTGGCAAGTGGAGTGGAGGGGTCCCCCTCCCAACATGTAGTCAGTTCCCAGGTAGAGGAACCAGCAGAATCTGTGTTGCCACAAACACAAGCCAGGTAAGTTATTTTTAATGTTTTTAAACTATTGCAGATTCCTTATACCAACATTAGTGCTTGTTGTTGTTGATGATATACAAGTACCAACAATGGCATTAGCAATTTTGGCCTCGCTATCCAGCGTGCATTTCTTTATGGACACTTACCTGTTCATGTCTTATTTATTTTGTCTGTCTGTTTGGCAGCTCTCTGACACTCCCAGAATCTGTTCCTTCTTCACAAGCAGAAACCACAGAGAGCAGAAATGCAGAAAAAAAGGAGACACCAGGTAAGGCTTTCAGCAATGATTTTTTTTTTTTTTTTGAAGGGTATAGCTGAAACATTGGGACTGTGTGTATGGACGTGTGTCATATGTGGTGTGCATTATAGAACAGGGTTGTTGATCTTGGTCCTAGATTTCTGTCCTGAGGGCTTGACTGCTGTAATAAAAAACAATTAATGTTTAAATAATTTGTGTTATAACTGCTTTGACAAAAACAGACTGCCAGTTAAATGTCATAAGCCACTGTCAGCCACTGGTCATTATTTAGGATACAAGATAAAGAACCCTGCAGAAGAGAGTGAAAGTAGAGCCACGTTTTGCACTTGATTTTATTCTTAGTGCTTATTGGCTAGTTCAGTGAGAATCTATAGAAGTGTGAGCTATGAAATTGGGTGATAGTGTCTGCTAGAAAACTGGGGTTTTACTATGAAATTAGCTATGGAAGGTGTTGCTATTGGATGTTCCAGATTGCTTTGGCAGACTCTCAGAGAAGGGGTTCAGTTTTTCAAGCGTAGAAAAGGGGGGAAGTCAGCGCAGTGTGTTGCAAGAAGGCTCAAGAAGGGGAAAGAGAAAGCATAATGAGACAGAACAGAAGTTAGACAGTGCTAATGGTAAGTGATTATTTGCTTTGGCGGGATTTACCCCTTGTATAGGGCAGACACATGACAGGGAGTCATTTTACCTAATTGTAACTTTTTTTCTTTATAGCAGCTGCATCAGACAGCGCACAGAACTCTTCTGATGAGCAGGATCGCTCTCCAGAAAAGGCCACGACCAAGAAGAAGAACCGTTGTCACATGTGCCGCAAGAAGGTTGGACTCACAGGTTTGTTTCTATACATCTCCCTATTACTATACTGTGTAACAGCTAATAACTAGAGAGAGCGCACACATAGTGTCATGATTATAATATTGCGCAATGGCCTTTGGAATAAACTGATACCTTGTTTACCTTGGCCCCAGAAATTCTGTATTGGCTTCTAACTGTAGTATTGCCATCTAATGCAGGATTAAGTATTTTGATCTGGAGAATGTGGGTATTGTGCTGTCTTGATCGTTTTAAACACAATGGTGTTGATCTTTTATTAATGTGACCTTTTTCTTCTGCCAGGGTTTGAATGTAGGTGTGGGAACGTTTTCTGCGGGACACATCGCTACTCCGATGTGCACAGCTGCTCCTATGATTACAAAGCGGATGCAGCCGAAAAGATCAGGAAAGAAAACCCCGTTGTGATCGGGGAGAAGATCCAAAAAATTTGAGGATGAGCTCGAGAACATCTGTGTCCTGGGTGACCCCAGCTTTTGTGCTGCGAACTGTGGTGGCATATAATCTTTCTACCCACCCTTTGTCACCTTGACTCTGGATCCGAGGATACAGATTCTCTAGCATCTTGTTTAGTTTCAAAAAAAAATTCTTCCCTTTTCTTACAGCAGCTTTTCCTGAATCCTTAAACAATTGAAACAAGGATAAAACACAAGCAGATTAAAATCCTAATAAACTTTCTCCTCTTTTTAAGAAGGACAGATGTGATGGAGTGTATTATCCTCTCCGGAATGGCTTGGTTTTTTTTCTTTTTTTCTTGTTTTGGTTTGTTTTTTTTTTTTGTTTTTTTTTACATCTCTAGATTCAAGCTCCTGACTCCTTATCCCAATGTATTTATCCTGAAAGTAAATGGATCAACATTTTATTGGACCAATTTAATCTTGTGTGTTTGAGCTCTGGAGAAGTGCTCTTTTTTTTCAACAGAGGAGTGTACTTTTTTTCTGCATCATATTGTGTGATTGTGTGGATGATTAAAGAAAAAAAAAAATCTCTAATTATAGAAGAAAAACAGATGCTTTTTAGTGTTGGAACCGCTTGAGGTCCTGGCAGGTTCTGCATGGGGTTTGATGAGAGCCCAGATTCAGGTTATCAGGCTCTGCCTGTTTAGTGACCATTCTGAGTATCTGTGGACTGGGCAGAAGCTCTGTGCTAATTCTAAAAGGCTGGGTCACTGGGCTGAGCATTCATTTCACAGGCCTTTCCGTTTGCTCCTGGTTTAAGAAAACATGCATTAAGATCTTGATTATTTTTGTTCCAGTTTTATAGTAGAAATAATGACAGGTGGGATCACTGGCCATGTGCTGGTCTGTCACTGGAAGGTTTTCTGTCGGTGTCCGATTTGATTTAAATAAAATGTAAAAACTCGTGTAGTTCTCATAAATACCTTCCCCTGGATGCAGCTTTGGATAATTCATGTTTTCTGGGTTGTAATGCCCAGTTATTTTTATTATTATGATATATTTAGTAATACATATCTGATTTACACTAACACAAGATAAATGAAAACCCAGACTACACTTGCACAGTTGCTTTCTTATTCATATTCCTTTTTTTTATGTGAATATAGATGATAGTTGCTTCATTCATTGAAACTGTCGATACTTCATCATAATGCACCCCTTGTTTCAGGTGTGTTTATTTTTTGTGGTGAGCAAATTCTCCATTCTCATTATATTATGAAAAAAAACATGCTCTATTTATGACAAACTGCTTTAAAAATGATTTCCTCAAGGCGGTAGCAGACACATTTTTTTTTAAACCAAAATAAAAGCATGAACATTTATGCTATGAATTACAGGTGTGTCTCTATCAGCTGATAGGTGACATTGGTTTTTAATTTTTGTTATAGCACAGAGGAGTGTGGGTCCCTGTTGCAAACGGCCCTATTTTGATAGGGCTGTACGCTCCCAGCCAATCCTAAACTGGCTGGGATATTGATTGCCTTTGCCTTGATGAGACATAGCAATCAATCTCTGGAAAGCTAAGTAAGTATCTCCAACCCACTCCCTAACCCTAAGCCCCCCCCCCAAGCAGCCTAACCCTAAGTCCCTGGCTACGGCACTTGCGAAAATGAATGGGTGAGTATGTAAATCACGTTTTCACCCATTCTTAATAAAATAACATAAAAACGGCTGCCATTCGCAATAAGGATATCTTTAGACTGTCCCTACTTCGTAATACAGTCTTCGCAGCGGGGACTCGCAACGACCAGAGAATGTCAAAATGTATTATCTTTTACTGCTCTATTACAGCAACGTTAATCATATTTATGCCACAGTTATTAGTTGCAGTGAAGTTTGGGAGCCATTGCCCATAGTGGAACGGATTCACACATACATGTGTAGCCGCACCTGCTTCTCCGGTCCTCTCTTCTGAGTGCCACAGGCAACCCTAAGTCACTGTGTGTGTTAAGGAGGAAAATAAGCACAGAGAATGCCTTCCCCCGCCCTCCCCAAGTCATCTAAATACCTCCTACTTCTAACTAAAACCTCCCTGAGGCGGCATTAGCACGCCTCCTTCCGACTAAACTACTCCATCGTTATACATACCTAAGTATTACATAGGTTGCGTAAATGACCTGCTACGCATGCATAGTGGGTCACTACGGAAAAGACTGTACTTCAGAAGCAGCTGCTTAAGTGTGAATACAGTCCAGTGTCTTGTCAGTGTGATCCATTTGATGTTCTCTTCTGGTAAACAGGTGCCAATGCAGCCTATGAGTCCCTAGAATGCATCACCTGCTGACCTAAGCTCCTTTCTGTCCGATATCTTTCATAGCATAGCAGTTGTTTAAGATGGCTGCTAGCATGCTACTCCATAAAGATACATGTATTGCTTAGAGCTCTAAAAGTCAAGAGCTGGATCCAGACTTCCCAAAAAAGGGGCATATTCCTTTTGCTGTGCACACCCGGTGCATTTTTAGTACTGATATGGATCCGGACTTTAGTACTGAAGCCTTCAGACTGTGCCACAGTCTGTGGGGTATGGTGGTAATACAGTAGAGGCCCTATGCATACCATCCTATCCAGAATTCTGATCTGTTTGTGAGGATGGATCAGAAATCTTAATATGTTGGTCAGGACTTTAAGACAAGCATAGTGGCCTCACACAGAAGACTGGACCCAGTGGGAGCTTTAAAAAAACTGCCAGTGGATATCTTGTTCTTGGCCATTGTTTGTAACTTAGTTTGGTTAGTAGGCAGCCATCTTAGGTGTATCTGGTTGGCCATCATTACTTTACACTGGAATCAGGAATGAGCATACAGCAGATTACAGCCTAAACAAATATGTGCAGAGTGCTCTGTACAGCCTCAAAAGACTTTTTTTTTTGTTTGTTTTTTTATGATAGAGTAGTAAAACTAAAGCTACTTTTAACTTTTTAGAGCAGATGCACCTATTAAGACATCATAAGACTGGACTGGATACAAAATCAAGTTCAGATGGTACACGCTTGCCTCCACAACGGAGGCTAGTTTATGGAATTTGCAATCCTAAATTCCGTTTGTGTGAGGGGAGTTGCCTATTGATGAAGGAGATAACGTATTCTGGAATATACATTATGAAGGCAGCAATACTTTAGAGATGTACTTGAGGAACACAGTTGGGGCTATTGTGTCAACATTGACACTTGTTTATGTGTTATTAAAAAAATGAAGGCGAGGGAGACCTGAGAGAAGATCTGATAATAGGACTAGCACAGCCAGATTAGGGGTCAGGAAAAGATGTTAATTTGGCACTGGAAGCTGAGTAATTGAATTAGTTCAACTAGAAGGGATGGGTAGCGAGAAAAGCCTTCTAGGACTTTTGTAACAGACTAGGAACGGGAGTTGCAATGAGGCAGAGGTGGGTATAAAGAAAGTAATTTGCTTGATGAGAAAGAAACCATGAAAGTTTTCATGAGGGCCCAATTCCTAATCAGACAGATGGGAACATTCTACCAGAAGTGTAGTCTGTTGCAAGTCTTGTGTTGGTGAAAAGCCAGATGCTCTATTTACACTGGTATTGCAGTGGGTAAATTTGTAACTGGCTTTATAATGATGTGGTCAGCTGAACCTCTATACACCAACTCTTTCATTGTAGCTTAAAGGAAATTGTATACCATAAATGCGTTCTCCCTGTGAAATAATGATCGTATACTATGTAGTACCACAACACAAAGGTGCCGTATTTCATTAATCTGGTTTTGCTAAACAAAACTGAGTGTACTGGCATGAGGAGGAGGAGGGTATGGACTGAATAGTTAGTGGGCAGTAGAAAATTATAGCAGCTCCGCTCTAACGGCAGAATGAACGATATGAGGAGAAAAACCTCTGAAGAAAGCCTAATGCGTAAAACTTCTAAAATGTCTCCATTAGATAGGCCGGGTCCGATTATCTAGTTGCCAAGACGAGCCCAACATTAATATTAACACAATTTAATGTCACTGGGTGTTTTTACTGCTGGAGAAATCACACAGTGGGTCAGATTTAATTAGCCTTGCAGCCGCGTATTTTGCGGTGCAAAGCTAATTGTGCAAATTTTTTACTTTTATGCGCACCTCAGAGGTGCATATAAAAATTGGGTACCATAGTAGACAGGAAAATGCGCATCACAAACATTTTCCCTTCTATCGCGGGCCGCAATTCTGATTGAATCTGGCCCTCTGTGTGGCTGTTTCATGGTGAGATGTTTACCACATTAATCAATTGTCTTCTAGCTACTGTTGACTAGAGTGTACCAAATAAAGTATAACTATAACTTTGTTGGTGGAGCAACCTTTAAAAGGTTTAGAACATCGTTCCCTCAGATTTCAAGTAAAGAGCATTCACATATGAATATTTCAGCCTGTTTTAAATATGAAATAGCACAAAATAAGAATAGATCAAACCTTGTGTAATAATGATCTGAATAACTGCAAGTGCTGCCTGTTTTATTTGCTTTCTGTTCCCCAATTGTACTCTTTGAATCCTCTTCAGAGTGGTCAGTCTGTGACTGTCTGATGCACCAAACCAAATATGGGATATTTCTGTGGCTGTGTCATGCCCACAGCGAAGGAAATGCATTTTTTCACTTTTCACTGTTAAAGAATTAGCTTCAAGGTGAACATGAACTGACTTTATTCCACATCCTCCTTGTCAGTCACAATTTTGGTGCAGTAGGGGAGGGGTCTCCAAAAGACCACCTATTTTTGTATACAAGTGTTGGTTTTTCCAATGAGTTTCTAACCTATCAGAAGGTAGTGGATAATTTCCAGAGGACTACCCAAATATCAAGCTAAGCTAAGTAAACTTTATTCAATCTATAAGCGCTGTGATGATATTCTGTTGAACTGACCTCTTCTTGTTGGTGATAACCTCTCCCTTCTTCAGCAAATGCAATATTCCATCTCCATTCTTCAATATCTAATTGCAATAAAATCTGGGAAACTAATAAATATCTAGAATTGGAGGGAAGTAGAAGAAAAAAAAACCCTGATAACTGTATATTTGCTTAAACGGATTAGGCCACTGTAATTAACAGGGCTGTGTCTGCATCTGAGGAGGAGGGAAATTGTCCTATAACAATCATCTTACAGGTCCAAAACAAGAATGTAGAAGTGACATTCCAAATATGGGACCGGATTCACAGTCTCCAATTTTTCATGTTATGAGCGTACTTTTACATTTTTGCTTTTAATACCACGTGTACACAATCTACTTAATGAAATGTTCCATAGATAACGTAAAAGTGTTACTACCCATGCGTCGTAGCTCAAAATGTAAAAGTACACTCGTAACATGAAAAATTCGGGACTGAGAATCTGATCCATTATGACTACAGTCTGATTGGTCTATTGCACTTTCTCTTATGGCTGTTAATATGTGAACAAATGTTGCTTTGCACGAACTACAACTACTACTACTATTATTAATAATAAGTAATAAGGATAAAGTTAATCCTTCCTGTTTAGTAATCAAATAAAAAAATTCATATTGAGATTTAGCAAAAAAAAAACCCTTTAGAAAAAAAAAAAAAAAAAAAGTCCAAATCCAATTTAGATTTTATTTAATAAGCTCCTGAGACTTGCACAGGTGTTTGTAAATGTTATTAGAATTCAGAAGTCGCTTTTATTGTTTTAAATCATCCTCTAATGAATCTGTTAGCTGAGCCGTTACACCTGTTTAGAAGAATTTGGCTCAGTTCAGTCTATTCATGTGTACTATGACTCAAATCACCTTGTTCATTGTTATCATACTACACAAATATCCCTAATAATAATAATTCTGCTTATAAACATAAATTTTATGTATTCATTTATCTTTCATTGTTGTAAGACACACATTAATATAGAGTATTGTACATGTGGGAGAAGGTATGGACCACTGTTGATAGGCTGGAAGCCATGTAGGGATAGTGTCAATATCGAGCAATCGGTTCCAGCGATACTAGATGGCACATGGCTACTTCCGTGTGCTTAGTTGTTCTTGAGATGTAACTATATTGCCGAGTTGTCTGAGGTAGAAAAGATTAATAAGAGGAAAAATAAAAGGTGAAAGTTTAAAAGATAAAAAAAAAAAAAAGGATTATGTAAGACAAAGGAGATGAATAACAATAGAATGAGGAGGCATCCAATGGAACATGTAAAATATATAAAATAATAGATCATCACAAAAATATGTAACATAAATATACAGATATGTAACATAAGGAGGAGACATGGATCTGAAATGGACCAAATATAAGTAATAGTTGAAGTGCCAGTGGCAATGCCACAGCTAAGGTGAAAGGAGGGAGGCAACTGAAGAAATTGATATAGAAGATTTGGATTGGGTGAAGTGATACCTGACTTGATTCCTTAGTGGGTATCTGGCACTCCCCTCTGTATAGCTTATTAATATGTATAGTTATATATGTTCACACAAACAATATACTTGTACATTTAGTTGCTTATTTCACTTCTCTTTGCTTTTTGTAGGACATTGGTAACTGTTTTAATTGCAAATCCTTGTTTCATTGTGATATTATATTGTGTGTAACACCACTAATTCGGCCAGATTCAGAATCCTTTAAAAGGGGCATAATCTGATTGATAGGATATGTGTATACAGTATTTTGTGACCACTCATGCTTCACACTTACAGTATGGACCTATGGTTAATATGCAACCAGCCAACAAATGACAGCACCACACTGTTTATATTCCTTGCTGGCAGTGAGAGACCATTTTTATTTTATTATTGTTTATTTATAAGGCACCACTAGGTGTCCGCAGCACTGTACAAAATATAATGGCACTGGGATCAACGCTGACCCCAAAGCTGTTGTCTTTCACACTACCAGGAGGTGGAACACTGGGTTAGGCTGTCAATTACAACCTAGAATGTAGGGGAGGCCGCCCCCTTCCTACTGGTGCCCATGTCCCCTACATTTAGCTTTTCTATAAAGGTGAAAAAGCAGATCTCCTTTTCAGTCTTTACAATGAGTCTGTAAAATACTAAGCAAAATGAATTATTATTAATTAGAATCTAGAATGAAGATAGAATGACATGCTCTAGCCTACGCATTGAAGGCTAGTGTACGTAATTACTAATCCCTATATTCTGTATGTGCGAGGAGAGTGCATACCCCCTGCACTCCCTTCACACACGGTCTCATGCAGAACCCTGCTTTAAGTGTCCGCATTCAGAAGACTATTATATGTAATGCAAGGGCTTAGCCAAACCCTTACTGTACAATCTGCATTTTGAATGCAACCAACCAAGTATGTATAAGCACTGCACCGTTGGAGACATACTTACACATAGGAACAAAGCATGGGTCAGCTGCCCTCCAATGCATAAGTCCCTGTTCAGCACACTTGCAGAACGAGCGCACTGTGTGCGTTGGTTGTCTCACATTATAATTATAGATCTGTCCTTTATACTGATATGTCCTGCTATCCCTGTCCCTTGATGAACATTAAACAGGACTTGTGAGGACAGTTGGAAGATTGTATGTCTGATGACCACAGTTAAAATGCCATTTTAACATCAGTGCAGATTTTTATTTTCTACTGAAATAATAAAGCTAGAAATAATTGAATACCATCTGTAAAAACCCAGCTTTCCTGTACCTGTCGCTAAAGGTACAGAATGTAAGTTAAGGTTTGCTTGTGCAATACAGTATGTAGGCAATTACAATATCACATGGAGGTGTTAAAGCAGACTCCATGGGATATCCAGCCAGCTTCTTCTCAAATTGGGGAATGCTGTGAACTTTACTCCCAGCAATAGGCTGAGTCATGCTGCCCCTGGTTTTGATTAGTGATATTTCAGTGGGTGGAGAAGCTCCTCTCTGCAGGATTGGTTAGTGAAGAGGAAGCACAATTTGCCTGCATGTCCCTCTAGCTGACACATCTGGAGTTATCTGTGGATCACACACAACTTGGTGGCACTTTTCCTGCGTCTCTGCTGACAATGTCTTTCATCAGTGTAGACTCCGATTCTGACTTTCCCATCCAGAATTTGCCATATGGGATATTTTCTACAGAAGATGAGGTTGATGTTCATTATATTATCTGCTGACATTATTATTGTTTCTTTATAGTGTGTTGTGTGCTATAGTTCAGCATTCATATTTACAGAATGTTGGTAAATCCTTATTTAATAGAAAAGGAAAGTAATGTTAAGATTATTATTTATATTATTGTGATTACTTGCATTTTCTGTTACATCATCGTGGTTAAATGATAAAGTATTTAAACATAGCACTTTTTGAGGCTTATCTTAATATCTCTCTATGATAATAGACTGAGATATTGCTCAGTGAAACTCTTGTGCAGTTTTTGTTTGATTACTTAATATATGAAGAGATTTATTAGTTGTTAGCTGCAGGAAACTGTAGTTGCAAAAGTAGTAATAATAATAATAATAATAATGCTGTAATATCTCTATGAGGCGTTCTATAAACTGCCTCTTTAATTAGCAGACATGACATTTCTTTTCCCCCTTATCAACTAAGGCTTTGACTTTGTGTCACTAGTAACATCACAGGTTTTCCTTCTCTAGCTCATACCAGGTCATTTTTGGTCATGTAGTATGACTGCAGTGCATATGTTCTGCCCTGTTACATCGGCAGCATTTCCTTTGATGTGTGTCCTGTGTTGTGTGTACACTCTCAGTGCGTCTGTGGGCCAGATGTTGTAGTGTCCTATAAATAAGGTATAATAGCATACATGCCGGCTTAGATGTTCTTCTGTTTTGAAGATCCCAGAGGGTGGAACCAGCTGACAGGCTTCAGGGGTCTTGATGGTATACATTTGCATAATGATGTTTAATCATGGATCACAGGGTGATAGGGAGCAGCAAGAACTGAGTTTGATTACATGATGTGTGTATTAATGTATGGGCCATATTTGAGAAGGGAGTCCACGAGTGCCGCCTGAATTTCAGGAGACTAGCAAGTATGATCATGACAATAGGTCACATCATTTCAGGGGTTGTTATTTGCATGCTCAAGTTACGACACTGTTACAGAAGAGAGATTTTTACTGCACTTTTGGATTCAAATTTCAAAGTGTAAATCTTCTTTTCATTTAAAATCACTTACAGATGAGGATATGTTATTGTTTTTTAGCTCTAGGGGGCGCTGCAATACCAATAGTCTTTTAAATCCAATGTTTAATAAAACATCCTACTTAGTGCAAATACATAGATTATCTGTGACTTCACTTATTGATAAGTACCCACTGATAAGTGAAAAGAACCACTGTCACATGACATTTTCTTGTCATTGATGTTTTAAAAAGCTGTGACTCCCAGTTTGCAAATTATATCATAAACACTTTGTCATACTGCAATGGTTGCAAATGTACCTACTGCATGCAGGGTAATTATTGCCTGTTATTGGGGGGGTGCAAAAATATGCGTCCCATCTCTATTTTTACACTGCATTTTAGGGTTGAGCTATGTTAAAATAAAATACAAAATTCTGTGTATTATATGACGCTTCAGTAGGGGGACATTTCCTGATAAGATCTGTGATGTGAGAGAGGGAGGTGTACAGTGCTTTATAAGTAAAGGTAAGCAGATAGAACATAGGAAACAAGTGCACTTGATCAATTTATTTGCAAAGGTAAAGATGACGGGACAAAGAACAGGATATTGAAAGAGATTGTAAAGAGTCAGTGATAACACCACCCTCCCCAGCCAGTCATGCCAAGAGGGAACAGATTAACCTGTGATAGAAAGAGGGGAGAGACATAAGTTTGTAGAAAGATTACAATTACTGTACAGTTTTGTACATGAGGGACCTGATTCACACTTAAGAAAGAATTTAGGAATGTTGCTAAATATACTACGCACAGCCCAGATCCGTAAGAATGATTCACAAATACTAAGGAAAAATATTAACCGCGCCACTAGTTTATTAGAAGCGAAGAACGTTCTGTTCTCCATAAGCGTATATTTAGGAACAGCTTTGTTTCCCAAATTAGAATTACGTGTATATTTAGGATCTTTAATATCTTTAAGAAACACATTAATTGATTCATTTAAGAAGCAGATTGATATTCTTTGGCTTTCTTTGTATTATAATTAACAAAAGTAACCAAAACATTTGTTTAAAAAAAATTGCAATATGCTAAAATGTAGAAAATTATTAAAATCATAAATACTTATTGAAGGATTAAGAACCATTCAGCTTTCAAAGCTGTTATAACATAAATATCTATGGGCCTGATCCAGACTCCCGCACACTTTGCATGCATGTGGAAGTCTGTAATTACGCGAGACAGAGGGGGGGGGCTCACCCCCTGTCACTCCCCTCTGTCGTGCGGGCTTTATGGCAGCTTACGCGGAAGGGATGCACAGCCCATTTCCACGGGAACAAAGTTCCATCCAATTGTTTCTACGTTAGATTTTTTCTATGTTAGGTTTACTATAGTAATCTTAGCGTAACATCTGGAGGGTGCATGTGCCCTCCAGTGAAGGCAGGTCACTTACGCACCTTGCATGCATAAGTGCCCTGCCGTTATTAAATCTGGATCCAGTCCTATATAACTTAGACCTAAGCTAAACTTGTATCTCAAGGTCACACACAAACAATGCACACATGCTACAAGTTAAATAAATTTAAAAACAAAAAAACGTATGTTTAAAAAATGTTTAAAACAAACAATGAAATCAGGCACAAACTGCAAATAAATGTAAATTATGAGTGCCTTTAACATTTAGGCCCTGATTCAGAGCTGCATTTCCGTCTTTTATTCAGACTGAAGCAAAAATGAGCACTGTGCCTGCCCAGATCGGAAGTGCGCACAGAAAGATGGGCGCAAGTGTACCCATCCGTCTGCCCTGGGAGTTCCACAATATTTAAATGAGAAAAGGGGCGTTTTTCTCATTTAAATATTGCGTGCAGGGCTGTCCGGTGGCCTCTTTACAAGCCTTGTTTGAAACGAGAATTCAGACACTGGGAAAAGGGTTATAAATATACCCCCAATGACAGTGGAACTGACATTAGCGCCGGGATTTCATGCTTGCAGGACAGAGTTTGCGACGTGACAACAGGGGGTTTTTTTTTTGCCAAGGCTTCCCCCAGGATTAAAAGCTTAAAAGACTGGATCCTATAAGAGCAGGTAAGTGGTCTGGATAGCAGGGCATTCTGGCGCTTTTGGTTCTCCAAGCGCCAGCATGCCCTGGCATCCATGAGCATGCTGGTGCTTGTGGCACTACAAGCATCAGCATGGACTGTCGGGCCGGTATTATTTATTTTAGCCATAGTGGCGGCAGGGGGGATAGGGTTATTTATTTTTTTTTTTAAAGGAAAATTTGCCTGCGGTTGGAGCTATTAGGGCTCCGACTGCTTTTTTTTTTAAAGACCGTTTTTGCTACGGCCAATTCAGAGGTGCGTGTTTCTAAAGAAAACTCTGAATCTGGTCCACAAATTGGTAACATAGCAGTTTTAAAAGATAAGCATTTAATTGTTTAAATCAAAGTGACCACATTTATTCATTATAATCACACAGCAGCTGTGTTCTGAACAAACTTAAAAGTGTGAGGCTTTGTCTCTCTATTAGTCATCCAGATGTCAACTTAAGAAAGGTAGGGTGCATTGTTATCTTTGTTCGTGCATATGTTAGTTTACGCAAGGCATTTTTAACTGTGAATTATTCCTATGTCTCGAGGAACGCCCATATTGTACATTAGTAGCCCGAGTGCTTGCGACTTGCATAAAGAGTCTTGTCCCTCTAGCCACACAGGCGGATGTCATCACATTCCCAAGCATGAATCATTCCTAAGTAGCCGTTCTTATCTGTGAATCATTCTTACATGGTTTAAGTGCCTAGTTTTGAGTTCTGGGCATGCTCAGTTCAACCGTTCTTAAAAATACACAGAGAGATTCTGTTCTTACTTAGTTGTGAATCAGGTGAGTAACCCAAGTGGGTAAATAAGCTGTGAGACACCATAATTGAACACTGGAGAGAGGATGAGAGCTAGGGGTGGAAAGGTAGATAGGTTCCTCAGTTTACAGGTAGCACTTAAAGCTGCATAAGCGCTTAATTAGGATATTGATATTAGGAAGAATGAAGAGCCAGGTCATTGTATTGTGTGGTAGATTTCATGCTGATACGTTATGTACTAAGAAGGAAGAGATCATTTAACTTAAAAAAATAAAATAAAATGTTATATATTTTTTTTCCTTCTATTCAGCCAAGACATCGGATAGGAGTGGCCATTGGCAACCAAATCCTAGATCTTAGTGCTATCCGGCATTTGTTCAATGGCCCATTCTTGTCAACAAAGCAAGATGTATTTAATGAGGTAAGATATATTTTTAGAAGTCATATTTTTTGTACCACACACACTATATCTTTTGAATAATAGCTGTAGAGCCACATACAATTCAGTTGACCTACTAAAGCCTTCCACACACTATTCATAATTGACATGATCGGCCCGATTACTGTATAATGTGACATGTACTGATCTATCAGAAAGCAGACAATGTGGCCCAGAAACACACTGATGCAATCATTGGATAAGTGATTATTGGGTCGTGTGTGTCCACTATGTGATGTCCCCAGCCATTGGAGTGTTTTGCCATCTGACAATATGGGTATTTTATCTAAGAAAACACCAGGGGCCAGATTTACTAAGCTGTGGATTTGGAAAAGTGGAGATGTTGCCCATAGCAACCAATCAGATTCTAGATCTCACTTTTCTATTACATACTAGAGAATGTCAGCTAAAATCTGATTGGTTGCTATGGGCGAGGTGAAGTTTCTTAGCGCAACTCTATTTTATAGAATAAACATAAAGCTAGGCAGTATTTTAGTTCTATGTATAAAAGTTATGTATTTTCCCTGCATGCATCATTATTAAAATTAATTAACACCCCTTACTTTGAAAAATGGTTTAGCCGAGCTGTACACTTGCACCTAAAAAAAAAGGTGTAAGTGCATCTCTGAATCAGCCCCATAATCATTGGAGGAAGGAGTGCAGAAATTAGTAGGAGAATGGTGACTGAGTAATGGTTTATCAGTAATGAGCTATGCACCAATGAAATACCTACTATATTAGCAGCTAGATGACAATAAGTAATATAAACTATATAGAAGAAAATGCACTATTTACTTAGGGTATTCCTTATGTGTGATTTTCAACTTCCATCTCCTCTGAAGCATCAGCCTAAGTATTAAACTATTTATTTGGTATCATACATTTCATTTTAAGGTGCCCAATACATCCTATAAAAGTTTTAAAACCGTTAAAAGTTTTATGGGACTTAATTTAAGCTTTGTTACTAGTTTGGATGTTCAATAATGTTTATACATCACCAAACTATATAAACATAAAAATAACTAAAATGTAAACATTGTTAATGAATGTTATAATGCTGTGATATATAGATTGTTTGCTCTGTGTTAATTGTTTGTAGTTTTTTCTTTATTTAAGCCAACCCTCAATCATTTCATGGGCCTTGGTCACAATGCATGGAAAGAGACTAGACAATTTCTTCAAAGGCTATTGGCAACAAAAGAGCCCACTCTCCGGGACAACAAGGAGCTATGTGCCAGGTAACGCTTGTGGTCAGCACTTTAAGAGTTAGGGCAAAACAGGTGCAGGTTCACATGTTGGCAAAACCATGTGAGGGGCGGCATATTTATACTGTGAAAATAAAATTAGAGTTGAGAGGTGATGTGCACTTTCATCTGCATTAACTTTACTCTCAAGCTCTAGATCAGCATCAGTATGGAGTCTCCTGTCCATCACACATGATTTCTATTTATTCAGTGTGTGGGGTCACTCACCTCAATTACATGTCCTCACGGTACAGCCACAGTTCTACTGAAATGAGTTTTTACAAGCAGGCAAGCGGCAATGTAAGCTGAAACTGCTGCATGTTTATTATTAAAGAGCACTGTCACAGACTGATGGTTAGACCTTATGGTAAGGTGTCATTAAAGGAGGTAAGCGTAAAAATATATGTACATGTGTTTATATTTTTAGACTTGTTAAGCTTATTACAGATGGGACTGTACTACCCAGGGGAGTTTTAAGGAGAGTATAGGCCTCTGTTCCGGATTCATTCCTGGGCCCTCCCTATTCCCCTGTTTGAGTGAACTCTTCCACCATCCCCCCATCTTTCCTAATCGCTCTACCCCTGGCAGGGATGTTGCACATGTGTACACACTTGCAGGAGATTTTGGTCCGGATTCACAGTTACTTAGTAATGGTACGTAGATAGTGTAAACAAGCTACTACACATGCGTAGTAGCTCAATTTTTAAAACAACGTACGTAATACGGAAACTACGTAACTGTGAATCTGGACCTTAATTTCTAGCTAATTGCGAAAATATAAAAAAAGAAAAAAGATATATATAAAAATCTAAAAATATATATGCATATTAAAAAAATGTGCTCAAACTTCTGAAATTGTCAGTTTGACAAACAACAATGTTATTCTATACAAATGAACATTTAATCAGATTAAATCAGACCTAAATCTAAAATCTATACAATAGGCACAGTAATATAAAAGTATCAATATATCTGAAATGGGCTTATGATAAACCTATAAGAAGCATGTAGAGGCATGAGACACCCTCCCCAAGTGATAATCCTTTCATTAGAAATCAATACCACTGAGCCTCCTTTAAAAAAATAAAATCATATCCCCCCCACCAGCATCTTCTTATTGTATGTCCGTGGCAAGAAATTGATGCTTTAGAAATAGAAACAGCCGAAAGTTCATTTTTAGCTGTCTTATTTAAGATTTTTTTGGGAATGGGTAAGTACTTAGCACTTACCCATTCATTTTGGGAATCCACAACCTGCCACGCCCACCGCAGACCCCACCGAAGAGGTGAGTAACCTCTCTGGGGACTTTTGGGGTTAGGCTCTGGGGAAGGGAGGGTTAGGGTCATGCAGGGGGAGAGGTAGGGTTAGTATCAAGCTGTGGTTAGAGGAGTCTAGATTAAGGCTGTGGGCATGGGAGACTTATGGTTAGGCTATGGGGAAGGGAGGGTTAGGGTCAGGTTGCGTGAAAGGAGGGTTAGGGCTAGATTTATACTTGCCATTTGGAGCTCCGTTTTTAGTACTCTGGGGGTCAATTGCTTGGACTCTTCGAGGCAAAAACAATTAATTTCCCAGCCAGTTCGGGACTAGCTTGGAGAGAATGGCCCTTTCGAAATTGGTCTGTTCTCAGCAGAGACCTCTATCCCTTCTTATTAAAATTCAGACCCCAGATTACACCATCCAGGACCTCTACCAAGTTAGACCTTATTAAAAAAAAAAAAAAAAACAACCTAGTCCAGACACTTCACCTCATTATTAAGATGCCAGATCAGACCACACACCAACACCTTCTTTTCAAACATCAGGCCCTTCACCTCTTTGGACCATATTCACAGATAGGGCTTCCTTAAGTACTTGTGCGTATTTTCCTTCTTTAGCCCTCCCTGACTAATTAAAATCCCTCTCCCCACCTACTCTTCTTAAAAAGGACAGGCTGCCGTGGTAGGCCTTTAAAGACCACACATAGTCAATTTACGTACCTAAAAGGTATGTAGATTGGGTAAATGACCTACTAGGTATGCGTAGTAGGTCATTTCTTAAAAGACAGCTCAAATACAGTCTTTTGTCCTTCTTAACTTTTCTGTTCTGCCACACCAGCTGGACATGTTCTTTTTCTTGCTCAGAGATTGGTGGGATGGTTGGAGTCAGTATCATGAGACCTCCTACCACTCTGATTGGCGAATGGCCAGTGCCATCTACCAATCAGCATACTGAGAGCTTGAAAACTGAATGACTGACACTTAAGAGACAGAGATTGGGTTCTCCCTGGCTGTTCTGCCTGATTTTAACCTGCAGTCATAATAGCCAGTGAGAGGCCATTCCATGACTCCCTGAAATCAATAAAGAGGTTTGGATGCAGGTTGTGTGCCATAAGGCCCCCTTTTTCTCTGGGGCCTCTGTGCACTGCACATCCTGCACCCGGTATAGAAACGCCACAGGTGCTATCTATTAATGTATGCAATCTGCAATGTGGTAATGTCATACAGTGTGAGCAGTTCGTATTGTTTTATCTGCATAGTCTGCGATTGATAAGCATGGTGAAACTAATCTACAGCTACTCTATTTCAGAGCATTTGTGCCACAATCCAAGGCTAAACTTCATCTGCCAGCAAATATTGGTAGGTACTGATGACTGGAGTCCATGTCTTATATTATAACTATAATCTAGTACAGAGGGGCAGTCCCAATGCTAAACTACACTCACAGATTTTTATTATATCATAGTTTTTGCTCTCCTGGAATGGAGTTCACCCCACCTCAGGAAAGCTTGTCATGTATTAGGTGGGTGTGGATGCATGAGTTAATGGCCAAATAATGTTGGATAACCTATTAGAGCCTGATTAAGCAGGTCATAAAACCCCATGCGGACAATGGGAGGTTTAGATGCAGCTCTTGATCTGTACGTAAGTACGGCAGGTTACATGTGAACACATTACAGCCAGACACAGACATTTTCCCTTTCCCCAGCAATCCAAATCCAAGTGCAGTTCACTGTCATGTAATTAGTGGTTATGCTAAGTGCAAGCGTCTCAGCAATGATGCAAATTTACTAAAATTATTGTCATGAATGAAAATATCAAATTACATTTAATAAAAAAGTTTTCTTTATTTAAAATAATACAGCGTACAGCACAAAACATAAACAGCAATTCTATGACATTAGCATTGCATTTGGAAGGTTAAATACTTCAGCAATGACCCATTATAGACTATGGAATGTTGGCCGTCAGCAGCTTCATGGACTTAGACTTATCCTGTGGCTTGTGCAAATATTTAGCCATAAACTGTGCATATTTATGTTATGTTCTTACTTCACATTGACTATGTCTTCCCCTTCCCTCTGAAAGCAGGCAGAATTCATTTCTCTTTATTATAATGGATGTCTGTTCATTAACGCCTGAGACAGTCTAATGTGCCATAGACTAGAAACTCTAAAATGTTCACACGTGCTTCTCGGTGCAATAAAACATAGGCAAGTGCAAGCAGCTAGATCAATTCTATTGTGAGTGTGTTTTCATAAACTACCAGCAGAGGGAGATGGGGAAACCTGATGTAGAATGTATCATACTGAAACAGTTATTTATAAGTTTGACGAAACAAAAATTTTATATTTTATACTGTAAAGACAAAAGCTTATGTGTTGGGTTGGTAATAATATAGCCCGCATGTCAGGTATTTCTTGTAGTATTCAATGGCATCAACTCTTTACTGAAGCAGCTTTTGCCTTTGAGATGATTGTCTTTTTAATTATAGCTGGATTTTGTAGATCTGCTGTTTAATGTATACATATAGCCCTAGGTTTGATCCGTCTGGCTGGAGGACATTAAGTAGATTAATACTTTATTTCACATAATTAATTTTATTGTATATTAAGTGAAAATTTTTCATGAGCATGTAACCTTCAAACTAAAGACAGAGCTCAACCATAAAGCAGTGTATATATAAATAACTACAATCTGCAATCTCTCTCTGAAGACTGGTATCTTCCCGTCTCTATTCAAGCATGCACTGATTACTCCAAACTCTGACCCAAATTCTCCCTCAAATTATCGACCCATTTCCCAGCTCCCATGCCCCTCAAAGCTGCTTGAAAGACTTGTCTATACTCGCTTCACTAACTTTTCCTTACACAAGCTTCTTGATCCTCATCAGTCAGGCTTTCGTTCTCAACACTCCACTGAAACTGCACTGACCAAAGTGGTCAATGATTTGGCTACAGCTAAATCCAAAGGCCACTACTCTCTTCTAATTCTCCTGGATCTTTCTGCTGCTTTTGACACGGTTGACCACTCTCTTCTCTTACAAATGTTACAATCAATAGGTATTCAGGACATAGCTCTTTCCTGGTTCACATCCTACCTCACCAATCGCTCTTTCAGTGTCCGCTTTTCTGGATCTACTTCTTCTGCCCTTCCGCTATCTATTGGGGTACCTCAAGGCTCAGTCCTGGGTCCCTTGCTCTTCTCTATCTATACTTCTTCCCTTGGATAAATAATAAAGTCATTTGGTTTCCATTATCATCTCTATGCAGATGATACACAAATCTATCTATCCACCCCTGAACTGTCACCAACCGTGCTGACTCGCATAACTGAATATCTTTCCGCCATTTCATCCTGGATGTCCTCTCGCAATCTTAAACTTAATCTTTCAAAAACAGAGGACCGGATCCAGACCCCCGCGTGCTTTGCGTGCGCGCGGGGGTCTGAAATTACGCGAGACAGAGGGG
>WWET01001823.1:91390-104156 GCA_011038615.1 Limnodynastes dumerilii | reverse complement strand
CGTGCGAATTTTCGTAGCGCTGGATCAGGCCCTTTGAGCCTACAATATTGAACCTTGTCACATTATTCTAATTTTGTGAGATTTTGATTTTGGGGTTTTCATAAAGTGTAAGCCATAATCAACAAAATTAATACAAATAAAGACTTGAAATATCTCACTTTGCATGTAATGAATATAATATATTAGTTTCGCCTTTTAAGCTGAATTACTGAAATAAATGAACTTTTGCACGATATTCAAATTTTTCGAGTTTCTCCTGTATAAGCATTGTGATTTTCATTTGATATAATAATGAATAAGTTAATGTCTCTGTTTTCTTACAAATTCATGTGTCAGATCAGCCTCTGGAGACAGGTGTGTATGCTGTCCTAATACACCTTGGTGATGACAGTGAAAGGTAATGAGTAGAATGCGTGGTAAATTGCCTCAATTCATATTCCAAAGAATTTTGCCAAACTGTTCGAGCTTTATTGCATTATAAATCTTAAATGAGGGATGTATGACAACAATACAATTTAACACAGAGTAAAGTGCATAGTTTTTAGATCTGGTCACAAGACCTCTTGTCTCCTGCTCAGGACAGTATTAAACATCATGGTCTTTGGACAATTGTGTGATATTTGCAATTTACCTTTTCTTTGTACTTTATACTACTGCAAGTCAGTGAGAGATAAAAATGCTCTTCTTCCTTCTCTGCTTTACCCAGGAGGGCGATGATACGCTGTTTATATCAATTTCAGTAATATATACAGCTTAGGGATAGAAGTTGTTTTAGATACACAGATCCCATGTTCATATTTTAAAATGTTGTTCCTTAGAGCCACCCAGGAGAGAGCTGGCACATTTTATTACATGGTATGGAGCTGCATGGAAGACTATTTCAAATAGTAATAAATAATAATAATAATAATAATATAATAAAAAAAGAGATGACTTCTACCCTCAGATCAGTCAACCCTTGCTGCCTCTCCAGCCAAATAAAATAAAATACAAAACAGCATATCAATAGTTATATATCTATATATATGAACAGCATTCCCATTTATGGACTGAGGAGAACTGATTTGGAAATATAATATGGGGTATTTTAATGTGGATTATAGAAATAGAAACAACATAATAGGTTAAATGAATCATTCTATGGAAATTATGGCTGTGAACGTATATAATGCTAAGTGACCTTCTATTTCTCAGTGAATGAGTTCAGTCCAGATATAAGTGAATCTGTGGCGTGGGAGAGGGACCTGGACTGGAATCCATCCTATTTTGGAATGCAGGGCAGCTACTAAATAAAACAGAAGGGTGATCAGATGGGAGCTGCTGTGAGAGGCAGATCTCCTGTCCAAAAATATTGGAAGGACTAAACACCATGATACATGACAGACACTGGCCTGATACCAGCTCTGTGCATGGGGATATTTATTTAAAGTAGACACAATGGGGATTTGTTTTGATGTCAAAATTACAGGTAGAATAAACAATATTGATAAGAAAGTGGAAACATATCTTGAGAACTCAATAAAAAAACAACCATTTTTGGTGACATTTATGATCCAATTTTTGTTTTTTACAAGCATTTGATTTTTGGGCTTTTGAAATACAGTATATTAAGTTTGGTTGACAAATCATGGCAGTATTTTATCCAATGTATGCTGCTTTGCCCTGCAGTGCCAACACTGGGGCTGATTTAGAGTTTGGGAGTAAGAGCCAAATAGGTGCAAGTGCACAGCTGGGCTTAAACATTTTGCAAACTAAGGGGTGAAAATTAATTTAAAATATTTTGCATGCAGGGAAATACTTTACTTTTGCACATAGAACTCACATACTGCATAACTTTATGTTTAATCTATAAAATACAGTTGAACTTAGAAACTTCACCTCTCAATTCTAATTCTGATTTCACAATTTAAATGTCCTCCCCTTTCAGTATAATATGGTATTGCTCAGATCTACACTTGCGCCTAAAAAATGTGTAAGTGCAACTCTGGATCATCCCCATTATAAGAGGTGTAATTGCACCATCTTAATTCAAATTAAGTGATTTTAGTGTTTTGTGTAATAATTATCCTCACTCAAGCAAATACCAAACTGTTTCAATATTTATATAAAAAAATATATAATATGACACATTGCATTATTGGAAAATAATTATCAAACAAAGGTCTTTCTATTTATTTAGATTGAAAATACAAAATACATGTTTATTTTCCAATATTACAATGTAATCTGTCATAATATATCTTTATTGTAGACTACTAGGGTTCAAAAGAAAATCAGGCCCATTATGTTCAAGCTTTAATCCTGTAAACCCATAACTGGTAAAGCAGAGCAACCTGTCTGACCCGTACTGGTAAATGGATTATTTCCTGGATTATATCATTCTATCATTCTATCCTATATGCAATTTATGACACTAGCCCTGTATGTTGCTGTAGTGTCTGTCTAGTTGTAATACATTCTATACTTTCATGGCATAGTCCTCTCTTTCATAACTGGAAAGCAAATTTAATTGTTCCATTTGCAAATGTGACCTTGTTTCTTCTGTGGGGGCCTTAAACTAAACAAGTAGTCAAAGAATGTTTTGGTAAGGACCATTAAGCTACACAATGATGATGTGTAACTATGGGGTAGATCTAGGTAGTTACGTAGTCTACGTAGTCACGCCCCCTGCACTCTCCACTGTCGGTAGGAAATTTGAACACTTACGATTCCTATTTTAACTTTTATGACTGGCCGCAGACGTAGTCGTAATGGGGCTTCCCCCGCCCCGGACCCTTCATTTAAATAGCTATCCCCGCCTATATGGCAGGGATAGAGCCATCTTAGGTGAAGGGTCTGCCTCTTCCTCGTAAGTATGTAACTTCATTACGAACATTTGTATTTACGCACAGGGAATATCTGCTGCGCAAATGCGCAGATGTTCCTGACAGGGGACTTAGGCAAATGACTTGAGTAAGTCCCCTGTTGGCTGGAAGTCAGGATCCGGACCTATGAGCTTCTCTTCAAGCTTTTACATTCCACTTTAGGTCAGGAACATAGTGCAAAGTTCGAAGGTGAAGTTGGGTAAAGGAGGAACAATTATGAAGAAGCAGCTAGTAGATAGGAGGATTCCTTCCTCTTGGTATTCATCAGGGACCTTATACGCGTTCCTTATGTAAGAGGGAATTGCACACCCATGGCTTTCTCCTCATGGGCGGACTTTAGAGTAGTTATACTGCCAAATACCTACCTTAAGTGTCCCGAGCTGATCCGCATGGAAGTCTTAAACCCATCCCATACCCTGCCTCTACTATAAACTTGAAATGGTCCACCCCGTGGATTGTCTGAATCCGGTCCTAGGACAGGGAGTTTGTAAGAATAATCATTCGTATGAGAACTCAAGAAGTAGAGAAAGCGATGAACCAGCTTCAGTTGGGAGAAGGAGCGTGAAAGAGTGACAGAGGAATAGATCATGAATGTGACCTTGTTACAAATGGATTTATAGCCATTATCCATCAACATCTTGGTCATCTCTCTTTCTTTTTCTCTGTGATCCTTTACAGCATAGTAATTACAGTGGATTAATCCATTGAAAAGTAATTAGACAGGAGCAAGAGTCCATCCTCATTCTTCCAAGGGGCTTATAGCTCAGTCTGCCCTATGGAAAATGGAGGGAGAGGGATTATAGCTGTATTGTCTGCTGAACACATTTTATGGGTTGTGGGATCATTTATTCATGGGGAATGCAGGTATAATACTGGCAAGCTGTATACCTGACCTGCAGTGGAACATCTAGGAAAAAATCATGTGACCCTTATGAAAGGATGCACACTTCCATGGCTGAACTGTGTGACATATATTTTACTTGCTTTCCAGTTCAGTAATTTACATTTGTAACATAATTCTAATTGTACAGTTGCTGTAATAATTAATACAGGCTACACAGTGTTCAGTCAGCAATTTTTTCTTTCATTCTATTAATGAAACAGTGACTGAATCCCATTTTGATATCGCAAAAGTGAATCCTACATTAGGAGCTTATATGCCATAACAGCGGCCTAACTACTGTGGGTTCCGAGGGTCAGAATACTAAGCGCTGTCTATAAATAACTTGTCAGCAGCTATTAGCTTAGTGCTGGCCTTTGCTAGTGGCAGTGTATGTGTGTGTGTGTGTGTGTGTGGGAGGGGGTAAGTTGGCAAAACTAAGCTGTCAGCAGCTGGAAAATTATATATTAAATAAATCGCACCTGGCAGGCGCTGGCAACTGTCTGACTGGATAGAGGGGTGCAGCGTAAATTTATCCTCCAAACTGCTATGGTGTATTGCTTTCTTTACATCCAACCCTGGCCTTAGATATGGCCACACCCCATAACTACACCACTTTTTGATTTATGCCAAGAGATGGAACGTATGGCTCTATGTCTGAAATAACAGACATGCTGGGCCATATTCAGAGATCCGGTTTTAACTAAAGATCCGTGCGTATTTTTAGGATAGGATCGATTTTGCATCAACTGCGCATGCGTATTAATAGCGATACGCCATCTACATTGAAGTTAGGGTTGGAAATGGCATAAGGGACGGACTTGTGAATGGGGCGGAGAATAATGCGACCCTAAGTGCTGAGGAAATATACGGACCTAGGGATTTGCATAGAAATGGGCGGGGGGAGGCATTGAGATGAGGGAAAGTGGGCGCGCTTACAGAGTTAGGGCCGGTAATATACGCAACTAATACACATAACGCCGGAAGTGAGTGAGGCCAGATAGGGCAAGTCAATGCAGTTGGAAGTTTAGGTCCAGCCGGAGGTTGTGAGGGGAGTGACTGTTTTTTCTGGTGGCTGTAACCTGCTCCGACCTGCCACTTAGTTGCGTATATTTGCGGCCCGATCGCCGACGGAACTCTGAATACGGCCCTCTATGATTATATTTCGAAGCTATATTTTAATGATGTTTAGAGTATATATAGTATATAGAATATCCTGCATCCTGTAAGGAATAAAATAATGGTTTATTTTCGTGTACATAGGTCAGGTCATGTTATCACAGATAAGTTCTACGTCCATATAAAAAACCTCTATAGGGCTGGTCAGCAAGAAGATTTGGGCTGTAGCAGGGGCAGATTTGGAACTTAAAGTAGCAACAGAATGCATCCTAGTGACTGCCGCCCAATACAGAGTTCATCATGGTGACCTCTATTCTATATAGACAGCATCTCAGTGATCACTTCTCTTGGCTGTCAACATCCTTATTTTCTTCAAACAAAGGAGAGGCTGCTGGGTGGCTTCTAAGAGCTGTTGGTGGTTTATATTTTATATAATATGGTGATGACATAGATATGATGTGAAGACAAAGGAGAATATCATTAAAGTGTAAATCAAGTTTCTAATGGGGAATAGTTACCCTCAATTTAAACATAGACTACGAGGGTACAAGGGGGACACCTGCACCAGGCCCTAACCTTCTACTTGGCCTGGCTAATGTCAGCAAGCAGTCCTTTGTGTGCCATCAAAGGGTCTTCTAGAAGGGCAGTTAGTTTGACTTCATTACAAGAGGTTGCTGTCTCTAGGGATGTCTTCGGGCCTGATCCAGACCTACGCCTGCTTAAGTTTTTACACTCGCTGCAAACGCTGTTTTTCACACGAGGAAGATGTTACGACCAGAAACTGAACGTACTTTTGAGCATATGATCACCAGCGTAATTATGGACGAAGGGGAGTGCCAGACATACGACACCCTTAATTACGCTTCGGAGGCGGAATGAGGCATGTAATCGTACAGTATGGGCGTGCTAAGCGTCATAAGTACGCATGGATGCTACGGACGCCCGCGGTTACGCTGAGAAATGTTAGGGTAGGGTTTGGTCGGCGTAAGACGGCATAAATATGGACGACCAAGGGGAGTGCCTAAGGGAGCGCATGCTGGGTATGCTGGCGTAAATCCGCTACGCACAAGGGCGTATTATTGGCGTAGGTCTGGATCAGGCCCTTTGCCCCTAAATCAACATTTTTGTTGCTTGTTGATCCAGTGTCAGTATTGTATCTATGTAATGCAATCAAACTGTGTATAGACAACCTAACCTTGTAGTAATAGTCTTAGTAAATTATTACCGCTATGCATTGCACAAATTCAACATAAATACTGCCCACAGGAGAAAAGGAATTACATGAGACTGTATTAGGCCACTTCCTGATATCTTTATTTTGCATTTACATAGCACCATTGAGGCTTCTCTACCCATGCATCCACATCCGAGGTGCAGTAATAGCAGCATAGTCAAGAGGTTTCCAATGTCTGGATGAAAACATTTTTGGTTCACTCATCCACAAGGGGTAGAGCTGAGGCTCAGTCACAGTGGAATGTAAATGGTGCTGAATGGAACTGAGTCCGTGATCTTGCACACGCAGAGCTGGCAGAAATGTACAGTCACTATTCCACATGCACCATGTCTGAAAGTTTGCTCCTTCCACACTCAAACAGGCTCCCCGTTTTCACTTACAGAGATGGTATGTATTTTAATAGTGGGGACATTATGGCACGTGCGGGTCTGCTCGGCCCCAATGCAACAGCAGGTCCGTAAAATTGACTTACTGCTCATCCTGGTCGTTGAAGAGTTGGAAAAGTCCTTTGGTGGCCCATATGGAGAGGAGGGGCTAGGCATTGGGGAAAAGTATTTCCATTCGCAGATCCCATCGGACTTTGTGATCTTATAGAACGTCTCTCCAGAACCCACTGGGATTCTTACAACATCTCTGTTCTCCTCTGGACTGCGATGGACTGGGCTGCTCAGTATGTATCCCGATGAGTACTTGCTTGAGGCCTGCCTCCTATGTGAGCAGCGAGCATGCAGAATGTTCTGGAAGGCCTTCCTGAACTCACGGCTGGAGCATGGGTAGATAACTGGGTTGATGCAGCTATTAAAATATCCCAGCCAGAATGTTATTTTGAAAATTGTAGCTGAAGGTTTGGCCGGAGGGTAGAGGGAGCCTGTAAAATAAACAAAATCAGCATTACTAAGACTATCTAAACAAATAAATGACAGGAGCCAAGCAGCCTGCATTTATCCTTGTCATATTTACTAGAAATGCAATCACACTATTCATATAAAACCTTAGGGTCAATTCATCATGACAATCCTTATTCAGATTACCAGGTGTTCTTTTATGCATTGAAATCATTTTTATGAGAATGTGGCATAAGAATTTGAAGTTACTGCCTCAAATTGCCTTTCTGAATTTCAATAGACATCAAATTAGTACATAAAATGGCTCATTGGCCCGTATTCAGACCTCCGTTTTCTGTGCCCGTACGTCCGCAAATTAACAATTGTAGTTACTGGGCATACATAGTAATTTCTGTGTGATATTTATGTTGCGTTTCGCTACGTAGATTGCATACACGCTGTACACAATCTATGTAGCGAAACGCTACGTAAACAGCGTACAAAAATTACTACGTATGCCCAGTAACTATAATCGCTTATTTATGGACGTACAGGCACAGAAAACGGAGGTCTGAATACGGGCCATTTACAACATTTATAGTTCACTGTGGGCCTGATTCAGAGGCTGAAAATAAGAACTTAAAGTTACACCTGGGCAAAACTATGTTGATTTCAGGGGGAGTCAAGTTAATTTTATTCTATGCATGCAGTGAGAATGCTTTGCTTTTACTTATTGCACACAGATACCTGATCAGCTTCACTTTTAAACTGCTAATTAGACTTGAGCTGGAAAACATCACCTTTTAACTATAATACTGTTGCAACAAATGAAATTTGACTCCCCTGAAATCAACATGGTTTAGCCCAGGTGTAACTTTAAGTTCTTATTTTCAGCCTCTGAATCAGGCCCTGTATCATCATTTACTCAATGACAACCAGAAATCAGGCATCAGTGGGACTTAGAGGAGAGTGATTTAAGGGGAAACTTAGTGCTAACAAAGGCATGGTACTGAGGGGGTGGAATGCTCATACATGGACATGGATACACCCCCTGTGACATGACCACACCCCTTTAGGGAATTGTCCTGATTACATACCCCTGTTGTTGGTAGGTATGTTACTTACAATATGCCAACATACCCATCAAGTTACATACCTATTCACAGCTTAACAGGAGGCCTCTGTGAATTTAGCAATGTGCCTAGGTGTGTAATGAAATGGGAAAAATATGTGGACGTACTGCACAATATTGTCAATGTCACATCAAAGCTCACGTGGCACTTTTATGTGTTTGAGCCTTTGTTTTAAATTGAGCAAACTGCACATAGGATACAATTTCTCTGCCAAAGCTCACGTGGAAGGTGCCCATAGTGAAATAGGGCCTGATCCAGCGCTACAATGTAACCCTGAGCGTTCTACCGCTCAGCGTAACATCGCAGCACTCCCCCTTGTCCAAGCGTATTAACACTCACTTACGCCGGCTGAAGGCTACCCTAACTTCAGCTGGCCTAAGTGACTGTAAATACGCTGGGATGGCGGCTTTGCAACGCAACCGCCGCCCTCCCAACCTCATTACCCTACCTCCCCTGCCTTACTACACTAACTGCAGTGTAGTAACGCAATGGAACGCCCCCTCCAGCGTTACTACACTGCTGCTACAGACACCTGATCCTACATCTGCCTGGCGCCTGCAAAGATAATCTTTTTAGACGATCTTGCGCTTACGTCCGGCGTATTAACGCCGAGTGTCGTATCTCTGGATCAGGCCCATAGTTCCCAATAAAAGTTAAGGATGTCTTAATTTTACCAAGTTTAGAGTTCATCCAAAAATTGAGTCTAAAGGCTTGATTCAATTAGCCTTGCACACGCGTATTTTGCGGTGTAAAGCTAATTATGCAAATTTTCTTTTCTGATTTTTATTTGTATTTCATAGAGATGCCCATAAAAACAAGCTACCATAATAGACGGGAATATGCGTACCACATACATTTTCCGTCTATTGCGGAGCAAATTTGTAATTGAATCAGACCCTAAATGGACTGTGTTAAGGGTCATTCCATATCAAATCATCACAAAACAAGTAACTTTTCAACCCGACCCTCTCAGATTTCCATGAAATTTGGTAGGATGGTAAACTACATATAGTAACTTTCATATGTAAAATTTTAGCCCTCAGTGATACATGGTGTTGTAATCATGGCAAAAAGTTTCTGCTTGTATGGTCAACTAAAACAAATAATAACTTTGCTTCTGATTGTGATAGAACTTTCATGTTGCTCTTATTTTGAAGCTAAGGGACCATAGTTTTCATAAAATAGTGTTTTATACTTAAATATTGACTTTCTTATTTCAAGGTCACATGATGTAAACTTTGACTTTGAATATCTGTGTATGTTTAATTTTTTTGTCCACAAAGTATGTTATGCAGTTAAATGCAATCAATGGCGCCCAGAGGCGAGGGGGCACGGCATTGGTGTGACGTAATGACGTTGCACAGTGCATTCCTGGGAAAAAGTAAGTAAAATCCATAGCCATTAATAGCTAAACAGTACAATTAGAACGTGTCCCCTCTCCCTCTTGTGTAGATGGGATTCGTTACATAAGGAAATCAGTACTGAAGCCTAAATCCAATGGATTCATCCTGCAAAATGCACACGTTTTCCATTCTCTGTGAGCTGAAAATAACCATTTTGCTGTAGTCTGGATAAGGTCCATTGTTAGTAAACTTAATAACAACAAGCACTGTGCTTGTTGCTGTTTTGGACCTTTAAATGGGGACAGTGACTAAGCCTTAGATGTTCTCCTGGACCTTTTGCAAGTGCTCAGTAAATGGGAAGGAAGCGAGTTATTGGGAAAACTTATATGATTCCACATGCAGCATCAGTTAGCACATTTAAACACAGAGGGGTAATTCCAGTACTATGGGCTGGTTACGTTAGAACGTGTAGCGTATTTACACTAGCATCATTTCTATGTACTCCCCTAGATCGTACGTACTTTGGCCATTTTACGCTGCCCAAACTCTACCTTAACTTTTCTTAACGAAAGTACTGACGTACGTAATGGATTTACGTATGTGACGGCCAAACCCAGCCCATACTGTCCAATTTAAATGCCTCTCTCCACCTCCAAAGCATAAATACGGGTGTCGTATTGATGTCCCCGCCCCTTCGTTCGCAGTTACGCTGATGGTACGTATGTTTTGAGTTACGTGGCGTAAAATCCACTGCGTGCATGTGCAGTAAATACAAATGGGTGATTTTACGTCATTGGTTAGCGTAAATACGCTAGTGTACTTAGCTTAGGATCTGGCCCAGAATACTTATGCAAAATTGCATTACCACAAAGGTAATCCTTACTTGTACCAAAGAAACAAGAAAACTGGTTGCGATCACGTACAAATGAGATGTAGTTGTTGCTGTGATTCTCATATGTTCCTCAGCCGACAACTGTATCGTGGCTGTATCTGTGCTGAATTCCTGGGAATAACATTAACTATGTCAAAAGGCCCTATTTCAACAAGGTACTTGTTCCCAATAGCAAATTGTACTCTCCCCAATTGGGTTAGGATGCGAAAAGAAGAAGGTTGCTAACAGAAGAAGAAGTTAGGTTTAGGCCGTGGAGAGGGGAAGGTTAAAAGAAGGGCAAGGTTAGGGTTAGGCTGTGGTACATGGAAGGTTAAGGTTAGGCAGACTGCTAGAAGGGAGAGTTACAGTTATGATTAGAACATTTGAATCCTTATCACTCACAATTGGCCTGATCCTCAACTACGGCCGCCAGGGAAATTACATCCTGCTCGGCTGTAAATCCCGTTCCTTCATACAATGTGTAAGGGCCAACGGCTGTTACGAAAAGGGGGCTCCCCCCCCTTTACGCATGCCATATCTCCGCCGTAAAAGCTGAGATAGGCATGCAAATTAGGGGATGGGGCAGGGGAAGCCCTGTTACGGTCAACTATTGGGTCATAAGGCCGCATTGCTGATCGTAAACGTTAGGGTAGGAATCTGGACACATAAGTGTCCAGATTTACACCCCGTCCACTCCCCGCTCCGATGGCGGCCGTACTGACCTTGGGCGGCAGTAAGGCACCCGTAGGTCTGGATACGGCCCAATGTCCTTGATTTCTCATTTAGAACTGATGGAAAAGAGCATTGTTGGCCCTCCCTGTATGAGCTGCACACCGCGAACCCATTGTAGTTATGCTATTGCCTGTATTTTAAATATTTAATATCACATGCAAAAATATGGACAAACCAAGTATATATAGTCCATGAAATGATGTTTTACCCAATAAAGGGACCTATTCTGCATGGCAGAAGTGACATTTTTAGGTACCTCTAAACTGTAGGTAGTGATGAGTGAAATTTCAATTTACTTAATGCACATAAAGTATAGTGCCATACGGAATATCTTTATTGGAGAGACACGACTTTTTATGATGGATGGCCTGCTTATAATAAAAACAAACTACTGAAGCATTTCCTATTAAATCACAGATTACAATCACATCTATTGCACTAGGCAATCTCTTATGGTCATGTTACTCTAATAAATGGAAAAATCTATTGCGATCAATTGTTATTTGTTTTTCAGGCTTGGTGATGTTATCGAGGCTTGGTGATACACAGAAGGCAGCACACATCATAGAGTCACTGAATGGAAGCATATGTGTACCTTATTAGTACACAGAATGTAGATGGTGGTTATATTTTGTAGAGGACCTGGAATCATACCTTATACAAATGGGCAGCATGGTGGCTCAGTGATTGTGTCTCACAACTCTGAGGTCATGAGTTCAATTCAGGCCTTATCTGGGTTTATTATTTCCCACTGTGTGGGATTCCTCATGTACTCTGGTTTCCCCCACTCCAAAAACATGCTGGATGGTTAATTGGTTGCGGACTAAATTACCCCGTGTGTGTGTGTGTGTGTGTGTGTGTATGTGTTAGGGACTGATGTTAATGTGAAATATTGTCTCTGTAAAGCCCGGTGGAAACTTTATGGTGCTATATAAATATGCATTATTATTAATAATAATAATAATAATGATCAAAGTATGCTGGGACTCATAGTTTCACATGGAGAAGCTCGTTACTGCCCTATGCCCAGTGAAAACACAGTTTTCCTCAATAAATAATTAGATCAGATAGATCTTTGAAGTATGGGGATATTAGGGGATAAGCTTATCTGTCCACTAATTACTTGGCTTTGTTAATCTGGGAAGAGGGTGTTGCATTTGGATGTGGTACGATAGTCTTTTCTCCTAAAAGACCATTTTATGGCAGCTAAATTTAGACTGTTGGCAATTGCGACGTTGCTGTGACTCCCGGAGTCGTGAAATGTCATTTGAGGAAAGATAAGTGTTTTAGCTAAATCTACCCTTATCCCTTTCCTAACCCTCCGTTTTCTGCAGCCTAACCCTAGCCTTCCCTTTCCTCTGCCCTCACCCAAACCCTCCATGCCCCACAGTCTAAGCCTAACCCTCTATGCCCCACTGACTAACCCAAACCCTCCATGGCCTGGAGCCTAACCCTAAGCCTCCCCTTAAGCCATAACCCTAATATACCCGCCGCAGGCTGTATCTATTGGAAACAGGGAAATAGATTCACATTCCCAATAGCAATTTTTTATTTCCAGATGGTTTCAAACAATGATACAGCCGCCATTCAGCTGATTGCTGTATTATTATCTAAATGACCGGACCAACAACTGCATCCAGTTGCATTTTTAAGATATATACTAGGTACTAAAAGGTCTAGGGGTAGATCCAGAACTACCTTTGCCGTACGTTTATTCGCGTAGCGTATTTTCATGCGCGTAAATTTGTTACACTCCCCTCGGCACA
>WWET01001823.1:67423-78531 GCA_011038615.1 Limnodynastes dumerilii | reverse complement strand
TATGGAAACGCCCGATCGTAGATCGGGCGTCCATAGTAGCGCCGTAGGGACGCTGGAGGGGACGTCCTCCAGCGTCCCTACGCTCACGTTACTGCTGGTGGGCGGGGGGAGGTAAGTAAATGAGGGTTGGGGGACGTGCTAAGAGGCCATACGCTCCTGTGTGAGCGTATGGCCCCTTCCTTACGCCGGGCGAAGCTAGGGTAGCCTTCAGCCGGCGTGAGGAAGGGGCCATATGCCCGCACAGGGGGAGTGTCGGGCCAGAGCACCGATGTTACGCTGAGCGCTACAGTGCTCAGTGTAACATCGTAGCTCTGGATCAGGCCCAAGGAGTCTGGAATTAGAATGGGCTCAAGGATTCACAGATATAATAATATGGTGGTATTACAGTTTGCTGCCAAGATTTTTGTGTTGGGCCCAATTTAATGATACTATCAATTGCATTGGCTGTGGAAAGTAAGGTTATCTCATTGAAAAACTTAAAAAGATTGAAAAACGTATGAAATGATCTTACTGTTCTCCACATTAAACATTTTCAGATGCCTCTGCATACGGTACATAAAACACAACCTATCTTTGTTGGATACTTTGGGCCAGATCCAGGCCTACGGGTGCCTTACAGCCGCCCGAGGTCTGTACGGCCGCCATCGGAGTAGGGAGTTCACTCCCCGCTGCCGGGGGCGTAAATCTGGACACTTACGTGTCCAGATTCCTACCCTAACGTTTACGATCAGCTATGCGGCTTCCCCCGTCCCGTCCCCTAATTTGCATGCCTATCTCTGTCTTTACGGCGGAGATACGGCATGCGTAAGGGGGGAAAGCCCCTTACGCCATTGTATGAAGGTTGTGTGCATGCACACAACCTTCAAAACAGGGGAATTACGGCCGAGCAGGATGTAGTTGTGGATCAGGCCCTTTGAGAAGAAATGTTCTGCAAGTGCAGAAAACAAAGCACTTCTGATTGGACAATAATATCTTAGAACAAAGGGGATATGGAAGGTGAAGACACAGGAAGAAGTCCCAGCAGTTCTGGCTTCTGCTGACCTACAAGCAATAACCAGGCAACAAATTATCCCGCAACATGTGTTCAAAGGCTCAGGCAAGCTGTTTTCTTTTAATCAACGACAGCTGTATTTACATGACCCACAATGTTCTCAGGGAAAGGAGTGGTGAAGGTCACTCACCTCTTACTGAGTTTTGGGTGTCAAATAACCAAGAGATCCACATGTCTGAATTAGTGATGATGATGATTATAATAATAATAATATAAAAATATAAAATCTGTAAAATTACTTAACATAAATAAAAATAGAAACTTTATTCTACCACAATCACTGACAAAAATTAGTGAAAAGAAATGACCAAAACCCCTCAGTCAATCCATCTTGCCATTATTATTATGCCGTTATATATATGTTTACTTTATATTACGTTATCATACAGTAGGCTGGCCATACATGGGCAAACGACTGGATCAAGCAACCATAATTTACGTGAAAGAAAATAACCGCAATTTTCTATATGAGTGCGGCTAATTTTACCAGCAGAATGTGACTAAATTACAAACAGCGGTGAATCGGCCCCAATGTTCTCACAATGCTATAAATGACTACAAATTTTTATATCAATTATCTGCAAAATATTCAAATGAAGATATAACTAATAAGTGAACGTAACATAACGTGAGAATACAACACACCATTTCCCTGTCATTGTTTAAATGGTGTGACAATCTTTTAAAATAAAATCATTTAAAATTCCAGTTTTGGTTATGGTCATAAAACTCTATATAACATTGCATTTAGTCAGAGGTTCGGATTCACAGTTAAGTTAGTTTTCCTCTTACGTATGTTGTTGTAAGAGTTGAGCTACTACGCATGTAGTAAATGGTACGTAGATAGCGTAAAAAAGCTACTACGCATGCGTAGTAAGAGGAAAACTACGTAACTGTGAATCCGGACCTAAGAGATTGTATTTCGGAAATGGTTGATAAATTGACTTTAGAGAAGACTTGTCATATCTTTGCAGTTATTTATATCATCCAGACTTCATTTCCTTCACAACTTGCGGTTTCTGTAATTTATTGGTTTGTTTGACTCCTCGTTCAATGTTTTGAAAAGTATATTGTTTTATATTTCTATCCTACTTTTGTATGTTTATACATTATATTTACATCTTGATGCATATATGTTTATCCAGTCTCAGTTATATGTATATTTCTGCTATTCTATCCACATTGCATATTCACCTATGGGAGCTTTCGTTGAGTAGGGGCCTGACAATGCTGCTCTATTCCCTTCAGTAAACAACATGGAAGTCTCAGATCTTGCAGATGTTCTGGACAACTCAATAGTGGCCACTTCCCCTGTGGTCCGTATCGTCTGTCAGCAATGAAAGAGAGAGTCTCAACATTTCTCTCCAACTCCACAAGGCAACCGGCTTGCATAATCTCCTGACAGCAATCATGGACAAGACAGATGGAAGACAATAAAAACACGCAGTCATTAAACTCTGTCCCAGTTGTTATGCATCTGAACTGAGAGCAGTACAATATGGAATGTGAACATGTGTCAAAGTCACATAGAACCTTTCATTGGCAGCACAGGAAACAGATCCTCCTCAGTTAATGAAAAACGTGGACTTAATTAACAGGAACATTCTATGCACTACCAGAGACATAATTAAAGACTAGGGTGCAGTAATTCATTGGTGATTAGTATATTTCAATTAAAATACTACACTCAAACCTAACTGCATATTTACCAGTATTTATATGGCTACTAAATCTGAATTTATAAGAAATATAGACACAATATTTTACTTATGTGTGATTTGCCACTGAGAACGACCCTCTTTTGAAAGGGCCATTTTCGACACCCCATTTGTGAAGATGGAGCTCCTGAGAAACTTCCTGCCCTGCTGCAAACAGGTGAGTGCTGCTCTTTATTTCCCCATCCTCAACCCTTATGCTAATTCTTACCCTAACCCTTCCCTTCCATTACCCTAACCCTCCCTTCCCCGCAGCCTAACCCTAAGTCTCCCCTTCTCTGATCCATCCCCTCCACGCAGCCTAACCCTAAGTCTCCCCTTCACCGATCCAACCGCCCCATGCATCTTAACCCTAAACCTCATCTTCTCTGATCCATCCCCTTCACGCAGCCTAACCCTAAGTCTCCCCTTCTCCAATCCAACCCCTCCATGCAGCCTAACCCTAAACCTCCCCTTCTCCGATCCATCCCCTTCATGTAGTCTAAACCTAAGTCTCCCCCTCTCCAATCCATCCCCTCCACGCAGCCTAACCCTAAGTCTCCCCTTTTCCGATCCATCCCCTCCACGCAGCCTAACTCTAAGTCTCCCCTTTTCCGATCCATCCCCTCCATGCAGCCTAACCCTAAGTCTCCCCTTTTAGGCTTTAGCCCCCTCCCCACAGCCTAATCCTAAAACTACCCTACTAAACTACATCCCCTCCCCTGCTGCAGCATGAATTTCGGAATGGGGCTATTTTCTAAAATACACACAGACGACAAATAGCTGTTGGCTGTGAGTATGTTGAAAATGGTAGCTCACAGCGGTGCACAGAATACAACAGGGAGATTGGGTTTACATAGAATTATTACATTGAGATAATGGGGGGGACAGTGACCTTTTTAAGTGAAAGCCTTTGTTTTTTAGATGTTGAACATTACCTCTACACAAAAATACACAAAGTTATAACAATGGATGAACTGAATCATGAATCAGTCATTTAAATCAATTAATCAGAATGAATGTTGGAAGAATGAGTAGAAGTCATGCATTTTTGTAATCTGGGAGATTGTGTTGGACGTATAAGGCTAGACAGTTTGTAATTTCATATATATTTATCAGAACACAATATGGGCTCTATTTACCAACTTCATTTTGTAGGTGATAATGCCTGTTTTTCCACTAAAACATACAAAATCTGCTGTTTCCATGGCGATGCACACAGACTTCATAATTGTTTGCCGGGCCGTTGATCTTAACAGATGCCTGCACTACACTACACTACACTTCACTACACTACAATTTACAATCCCTCGGTGCTGAGATTATCATTCGGCACCGAAGGTAAACATAACGCCAGCGCAGGATGGCGTTAAGGCCTTCATACCAGCGATATCCCCATATTCCCCCCTTTTCCTCCCCCTAATAGCTGTTATTAGGGGGAGGAAAAGGGGGGCATGTATGGGGACACCGCTGGGATAAAGGAGTATGCAGTAATTAAAAAAAAAAAGTTAAAAAAAATAAATTAGTGTTTTAACCCAAAAAATAAATTACTACATTCAAAACATTAAAACCAGTAAAAAAAAATAAGAAAAAAAGATAAACTCACCTGTCCGGGAGATGCGTCCGATTCAGCCCCAATATGAAGACACTGCGCATGTAGTGCATGCACAGGACTTCATTCATATGAAGTGGCCTATGATGCATGCAGAGATCATCGCGGGACCTCATTAGAAGGGTGAGTATTGGTAAATTTTAAAAGGGAAGATGCTGGGCTCGCTGCGATCACAAGCGAACTTGGAGCAGCAACGTTCCCAAGGGAAATAAATTAATGGTAAATATAGCCGTATATAGCTGTAAACACATGCCAGCCAATCAGATTGCATTCTTTTGTGGCTAGATTATATTTCTATCAAAAACCTCATACACCTTTTGAGATGAGATACATTATAACACTGCTGTTATTGGCCTTTGGTTTTGCAATGAGGCGACTCAATCTACTACATTAGTCCTATAACGAAAACGATGCTGCCAATTTTCCTACTCATCATCTCCGCTCTTAACGTCTGATTTTTATTATGTCTTTCAAACAAGATTTGCACTGACTCATTTCTAAAAGTACAAGTGCCAGGCTTTTTTTCCCCCCGATGTGCTTGTTTATTTCTTGGATTCCATGCTGTAGATGGGATTTTACAATGCTTTAATGATATTTGAAAATCTGAAGCAGCATAAAAGCAAATATTGGCTACTGGCCTATTCTTTCCTCCAGAAAGAAGCATCAGTGCTTTGGAATCTGCCTGCATTGCATTGTAGCCTCTGTGACACCTAGATGAACCAGAAAGAATAGTGTTTACTCAAACAACTGAATTATAAGAGTGACTCCAGCAGATGAAAACAGCTTGATGCTTCCAAAATCCACGAACTCCATGTTATAAAGGAAGGGATATAAAGGTTTAGGTCTAAAGCATAATTCCACCTAAAACTAACAAGAAAAACACCAAAAACTTATTTGGAGAATAAAAAGATATAATTTACCCGTGCTCCTCTAAATCCCCTAAATAATTATTACTGAAATAACAACTTGTGTTGATCTGGCCAGGTAATTCTGCTTGGGGTAAATTTACTAAAGACCAAACCAACAAAAAATAGTCCCACTCTGCTGTTTTGCTGATCATGGGCCTCATCCTGAAATAAGAAATTCCGCTGATTTATGTACACCACATACGTAAGTCCGCTCTGTATAGGTACAGCACATGCACAGTATCTATATTTCCATATCGAAACGCAGCCATCCAATGCCGCGTCCAGTGCAGATTTCAGCCACTGAAGGAAGCTGAGCACTCTCCATGTGTACAAGATAGGCACGGTGGGAGGGCATAGTACAGTAAGGGCTTGGCTAAGCCTAACCCTAACCTTCCCCTTCTTCAACCCTAGACCTTGATGTTCCATGCCCTGCTGCCTAATCCTAACTCTTCATGTCCCACAGCCTAACTCTAACTCTCCATGACCCGCAGCCTAACCTTAACCCTTCATGCCACACAGCCTAACCCTAACTCTCCATGCCCCACAGCCTAGCCCTATCCCTTCATGCCCTGCAGCCTAGCACTAACCCTTTATACCCCAAAGCCTAAGTCTAACTCTCCATGCCCCGCAGACTATCCCTAACCTTCCCTTACCTTAACCTTACACTTGCCGCAGCCTCTAGCTGTTGGGCATGTGTTCCCATTCCCAATAGCAATTTGCGATTTCCATAGGTTAATGAACAATGATACCGCCACCACTCAGTTGACGGCGGAATCATGTTTGAAATAGAACAGACCAGACCTACAACCGCATCCTGATAGGGCCAGAGTCCCAATTATCCCACTATAAACAGACACAAGCATAATCAGTCCTCATTGGCCAATTTTATATGAACTAATAATCTGAGCTTCTGGGTAGCTTCATCTAAACATGGCATCACCAATAAGTGTTTCAGTATATGTACAGTACAAACTAATGATACAACAAATAAATTGCATCTGTATATTGCTTACTTTCAGGAGTGTTATAAAACGAAAACGAGGTTCTGCAGTAAATTGGAGAAAACTGGCAATGTTAAATGATGGCTTCAAGCCAAATATGATAAGTAGATGAGACATGGATTGCTCTGTATTCTTGGGTATGTAGAAACTGTGTAAAAGACTATTCAAGGCTATTGCATGTGTAGAGTCAGCTATAATACAACAGAATATTTTATGAGAGTTTTTGAGAGTTGACTTACCTATAGGCATGGCAAGAAAAAATGGAAGCCAACATAGGACAAAGCATCCTACTACTATTCCCAAAGTCTTTGCTGCTTTCTTTTCCCTGGAAAACTTGAGCAGTCGAACTGAGAAGTGAGTTTTGTGCTTGGCACTAGAATTGGAATTGATACTATCTGGAGTGTTCTTTCTGTGAATCCTCAAGGTCACCTCCTCAGTGTCTGATTTGTCACATTTCATCCCAGAAGTTAGAACTTTTCCCTCCCTTTTGGCCACAATGTAAACCCTAAAGTACATGATAAGAATGATGGTGAGGGGAAGGTAGAAGGATCCAATAGCTGAAAATAGCACATATCCTGGCTCTTCTGTGATTTCACAGATTGTTTCATCTTCTGGCGCTGGCTCCTTCCAGCCAAACAAAGGTCCAATGGAGATCACAAGTGATAAGACCCATATACAAAGTAGGGCAAGAAGACCCCTCCTCTCAGTCATAATGCTGGGGTATCTCAGGGGATAGCTCACTCCTATGTATCGGTCTATAGATATCACACACAAGCTCATTATGGAAGCTGTGCAGCAAAGGACATCAACAGCTGCCCATATGTTACAGAAGATGCGACCAAACAACCAATATCCTTGGATTTCAAAGGTAGCAGAGAAAGGAAGCACCATAGACATTAGAAGGAGGTCTGCCACAGCAAGGTTGACAATAAAATAGTGGGTGACAGTCTGTAGGTGCCGATGACAAACCACCGACAGGATGACCAAAATATTTCCAAGAACGCCAAAGGTGATGAATACTCCAAAGATAACTCCAACGATGATATTTTTGGAGATATTGATTGTTGATGTCTGGTGAGTGCAGTTTAAGCAAAGAGGGATAGATTCTATTGTGTTATTCTGATTGAATAGGACCATGGTCAAAGTGAGGTCTGTTTCTTAAATGACAGACCAATGCTCTCACATGAGAAATCTAGTTTATTTTTTCCGTTTTCTATGTGAAAGGCCTGGAATTGCTGCTGTTGCCAAGATATACACTCATGCGCTGATTAGTATGCAAACCTTAGCACACAGCCAATATTATGTTTATACTCCAATTTGGTACAATTGATTGCAATATAGTTACTTAATTTTGCAACATTTTCATTCACTCTGGACTCTTCCCAATGAATCTGATGGATTACAGATGCTGCAAAATTTCTTTTTTTATGGCAGTAAATATTTTAGGATTTCCTGTTAATGTTTCAAGCAACTGCAATTACTGTGTAATGCTGCTTTAAATGTTCCTCTTGTCTTTAGTTTTTTGTCTGTAGAATGGAGGATGCCATCAGCTACGTGTCCTCTTCTGCAACACAAGCTTTTGGACTTTCTGATAATTATGATGACCATCTTCTGGATGGGGATCTCTGGGATTCAGGTGGACATCTTACTGCATTCCCCACGGAGACACCAATATAGAACATATGCAAACCAATGTGCTCTAATCTGACTGTTGAAGACTGGTCTTTATATTTTATAGAAAAATGTGTTCTTCTCATGTTAATCCAAATGCTTAATAATCTGAAACAAAAAAAAAAGGCAACACAGTCAAACGAGTTTGAGAAACGGCCCACTCAGTGTCTGCAATTAAGAATGTATACGTTTCTACCTTCCAGAATGGTAATCGTGGAATATCAATAGTCATTTCAAGTCTGTCTTAACGTTCTCTTGGTAATGAAGAGATAAATGCCTTCAATAGCCTTTATTTTACTTTATAAAGTAAAATTAAACTGTAATTACAAATATTTTGGTTGTCAATTGTTAGTAGATACAGTATAATAATTACTGTATTATATATTATATTACTGTAGTTAATGTTTGCCCTGTCAGATGCACATCTACATAATAAAATGTTACAGAAGACATTGCTATCTTCTTGTAAAAAACATCTCTGGTTTATAAATAACGCTACCAGGTAAAGGTAACAGTCCCTCTTTTCCCTATGTCATTATATGTTCACTTGGATTTGGTGGCAGTTCCAATTTCAAGCACAATAGCCAAGGCCACCGTCAGAAATTTTGGGGCCTGGGACAAATATGTGGTGCCCCGTCCTTTATGTGATGCCACCAAAGACGTAGCACAAGGGGCGGGGTGACTTGGACCTGCAATGACAGCAGGTCATGCACAGGGAAATTCTTCCCTGTGCATTGGCTTGTTATTAAGCAGCTCTAAGCTGAAAGTATCGGTGGAAGTGTTGCCAATACTTGCTGCTTCAGAGCCATGGAAGTATGTGTGGGCCTCATCAGCTCCGGGCCTGGGACAGTCGTCCCAGCTGTAGCCCCCCTGATGGCAGCCCTGACAGTAGCATTACTATTGTCCTGGCATAAATCCATCATGCCCCTACAAAACAGATGTATTAGTGCTGGTAGTCGTAATACTTCAACATCTACTATAAAAAATGACAATGGGTAAGAAGAAGGTTTAATAAAGTGTATTCCATTAATAAACATATTGGACCAGATTCAGAGCTACCTACGACTTACGAACGCACACAGCTCTGTCATTAAGCACAGAAGAGGGGAGTGTACGCCCCTAGCACTCCGCTCCTTCTTATGGAGTTCTTACCCTACCTTAACTGCCTCACAAATCTACTACATTTCCCTACCACCAGCCCTTCATTAGCATGCCTAACTCTGTGTTAAATCTTGTGGAAGTGTAATATCTTGGACTTCTTTTCACTGAGTATTTGCTGGTCATTAGTAATTGTTATCCTAAATTCCTGGTTTGTTCATTCTAGTCCTGCTGCTTCTGCCTTGCATGCTTGTGATCCTGCCCTTGTACTGGCTGTAGGTAACTCCTTGATTTTGGTTTATATTTATGTTCATTGGTATATTTGTTTTTAGTATTTCCTTGTGCTCTATTGTTCACTGTTACAGTATCTTGGCTACTGTTTGTATTCGAGTACATTTGTATCATTGTATTTAATTTACCTTTGTGCTCCAGCTTCTAGTGTTTTTGATTACTACTACCTTGTATTTTGTGTGCCCTCCGATTTCTGTTTATACTTTTTAGTGTTTATAGCCTGTAGGTTTTGTATAATTTTAGATTTTTGTTATTGTTGTAGCTCCCAGTTCACATTCTCCTTCTCCCTGTATTCTGTTGATTGCACTAATAAATACTTTTGGTTTATTCTCCCTTGCCTGGTTATTAGTGCTTCTTTTCACCTGGGGTTGCCTTCCAGGGATCATGACCTGCTGGGTGTCCTGCTGCACAAGCCTATCCCCGCCATCAGGAGCTCTAATGAAGACCAGGAACCAGTTAGAATTCACACCCTGGGAACATTTCCATAACAACTTACGCAAGTCCCCTTCCGCACCTATCTATGATTCAAGGCGATTTTGTCCATCCCGCCATACATCACCTCAATGTATGTACTGAGAAAAACTTTCAATTGCCAATATCTATTTCTATGCCTCAGTGGTGTAACTAGGGTTCATGAAGCTTAGGGTAAATGTAAAAATATACCCCTTCGCTTTATTATACTGGCTTAAAACATAATGAATATGTAATTATGGCGCCCCCTTGGACCTGGGTGTCCATCGGCTTCAGGCCACATGCCGTTAAGTTACGCATTTGGTATGCACTTTTCTTTCTGGATTCATGAAAACATTCTATGGGGTTGTATAGTTTATTACTGCCACCCCGCCGTGCCACCATGCTTTACAGATCTATTCTTTTACACTGCCCGGAGTTGTGCTACAGCTCTGCTGCTTAGTTGAGCAGCTGCAGCCTTTAACCAGTGCTGGTGGAAACAATATTGTGAGCTGTGAGGTGATCCAATTTGACAGGAAATTACTGGAAATGAATGTTATTGATGTTAATGATACTGTAGTAGAACAATCACATACAAATGACATTATTTTAGCTGTTTTTGTACATTTCTTTAAAGAAATCCTAAACCAAAACATTTGAGGATAGTTTTGCAAAAAAAACAAAAAAAACAAAAAAAAAACACAGGAGCTGCCTCTAATCTCTAATAATTAAAGAAAATTTTTTTTTTTTTTATATGTACCATATGGGTGTGGGGCTCCGGTACGAACGAACGATTTTCGAATGGGATGTTTTCTCGATGAGGCATAGCAATCGATCTATGGAGCACCGAAAGTTTCGTGGTTTGAAAAGTTATAAAAAAAAAGTCCCCCCACTCCATTCCCTAATTCGTTCCCTAACCCTCCCCTCTCACTACCCTAACCCTCCCTTCCTGGCAGCCTGACCCTAACCCTCACTTAATTGCAGCCTGACCCTAACCCACCATCTACCGCAGCCTGACCCTAACCCTACCTCCCCTGCAGCCTGACCCTCACCCTCCCTCCCATACAGCCTGACCCTAACCTTCGATAAGTGCGAAAGTGAATGGTATAACGAACAGCATACTTACCCATTCATGAAAAAAAATAGAAACTCTGCTTTATTCGAAATAGGGACATCCGAAAAAGAACTTTCGGATGTCCCAATTTCGGAAAACAGAGTTTCTTATGGGGATTGACAACGGTACCATACAGAGGGATTAAAATAGATATAATAAGAGGTTATAAAGTAAAGGTAAGTTTTCAGGGCATTATATATGTATGTATATATATATAT
>WWET01001823.1:44740-65063 GCA_011038615.1 Limnodynastes dumerilii | reverse complement strand
TGAAATATGACTCCCCTGAAATCAACATGGTTTAGCCCAGGTGTAACTAAGTTCATGCACTTAACAAGGTCTGGACCCAGCCCTATGACACTTAAGGCAATCATTGTCTACCCTACTATCTAGCAACAATGAGACTGCTGCTAACGTTCCGTCCAGTCCACAGGCCACAACTATCCGCTCTCTCATTGTCGTCCAAATTATGAGAACAGTTAATGGGAAGTACCGCTTCCTGGTCTGCTTATTCTTACTGCAAATTGTGATAGCAAAATGAGTGGGGATTCTAAGAAGAAAACAGACCTATGCTATGACACTTAAGGCAATCATTGTCTACCCTACTATCTAGCAACAATGAGACTGCTGCTAACGTTTTAAACCGTCCACAGGCCACAACTATCCGCTCTCTCATTGTCGTCCAAATTATGAGAACAGTTAAAGTACCGCTCCGCTTCCTGGTCTGCTTATTCTTACTGCAAATTGTGATAGCAAAATGAGTGGGGATTCTAAGAAAGAAAGAAAAAAGCGTTTTCAAGAAGAAAATGTACAGAACAAACATGAAGAAAACTTTATTTTTGGTAAACGGTTCCTATACCCCTGCTCTCTTTCTATAACCACAATTTCACATATTTCCTAAATAGTTTATAATATGATGCAGTTGCTGGTATGAAGGGCTCGTTTTAGACAATGAGAAAACAAAAAGCTTGATTATTAAGTATGGTTAGGGGTAGGGAAGGATTAGGGTTAGGCTTTGGGACGAGTATGGTTAGGGGTAAGGGAGGATTAGCGTTAGGCTTCGGGACAAATATGGTTAGGGGTAGGGGAGGATTAGAGTTAGGCTGTGGGAAATGAAGGGTTATGGGTAGGGGAGGATTAGGGTTAGGTTTTGGGAAGAGTATGGTTAGGGGTAGGGGAGGATTAGCGTTAGGCTTCGGGACAAGTATGGTTAGGGGCAGGGGAGGATTAGAGTTAGGCTGTGGGAAACAAAGGGTTATCAGTAGGGGAGGATTAGGGATAGGCTTTGGGATGAGTATGGTTAGGTTTAGGGGAGGATTAGCGTTAGGCTGTGGGAAAGGAAGGGTTATGGGCAGGGGAGGATTAGGGTTAGGCTTTGGGATGAGAATGGTTAGGGGTAGGGGAGGATTAGCATTAGACTGTGGGAAAGGAAGGATTATGGGTAGGGGAGGATTATGGTTAGGCTTTGGGACAAGTATGGTTAGGGGTAGGGAAGGATTAGGGTTAGGTTGTGGGACAAGGGTGGTTAGGGGTAGGGAAGTATTAGTGTTAGGCTATGGCACGAGTAAAGTTAGGGCTAGGGAAGGATTAGCGTTAGGCTTCGGGACAAGGATGGTTAGGGGTAGGGAAGGAGTAGGGTTAGGCTGCGGGACGAGGATGGTTAGGGGTAGGGAAGAATTAGGGTAAGGCTGTGGGATGAGTATGGTTAGGGTTAGGGAAGGACTAGGGTTAGGCTGTGGGAAAAGGATGGTTAGGGGTAGGGAAGGATTAGGGTTAAGCTGTGGGATGAGTATGGTTAGGGTTAGGGAAGGAGTAGGGTTAGGCTGCGGGCAGAGGATAGTTAGGGTTAGGACTGTGGGATGAGCATGGTTAGTATTACGAGAGGCTTAGGGTTAAGGTAAATGTTAGGCAGGGCCATAACTAGGGGTGTGCAATAGGGACGGTCGCCCAAGATGGTAATTCAAAGTGGCAATAATAAAAATAATAATAATAATCGGAAGCAGCAGAAGTTGGCATTGCCACCTCACCTTCCCCGCTGCTGGAGAGAGCACCAGGCTCATACCCTGCATAGACCAGTTAGTAATATTTACTTCTCCCTATACAGATGTGTAAAGCATGTAATATACAGGAGGGTTTTGGTACTTGTACCATTGGTACTGAATGAAGATAATAATTATGTAATACAGATGTGTAAAGCATGTAATATACAGGAGGGTTTTGGTACTGAATAAAGATAATAATGATCATTTTAATAAAAAAAAGTTTTGTTTATAATGACTAAATTGGAAAAAGCAGAGATATCAGAGATAATGGGCCAGATTCTAAACTACGTACCGAGCGATTTTACGCTAGCCGGTGACCTAAAATCGCCCATTAGCATTTACTAATGGCAGATGTTACACCAGATAACTCTGAAGATACGTGCCAGCCACGTATCAACAGCGTAACTAGGAACGAAGGGACGTGACAGCCATACGACACTCGTAATTTCGCTTCAGAGGTGAAATCGTACAGTATGGACGTGCTTAGGCTCTTACGTACGTGAAGCCTTTACGTACGTCAGAAGTTACGCTTTGAAAAGTTAAGGTAGGGTTTGGCAAGCGTAACACGGCCAAAGTACGTACGAGCGAGGGGAGTGCATAGAAAATACGTTAGTGTAAATACGCTAGGCCTTGAAACGTAACAAGCACTTAGGTCTGGATCTACCCCATAGACACCTCTGCCAATGTTTCCATGACGGGACCAACAAAATATTACAATAATATAAGGGGATAATAGGCCACTAAAATGAAACAGTCCCACTTTGTACAATTTCTAGGGGTTTACCGCTGCTATATATATAATTGTACTGCAGGAGAAGATGTTTGCGGGAGTTATTGCACCAAACGAAAGGTATCACAGCTCTTAAGCAGATATCCCTGTTACCAGATGGAAAAGGGGCCACACCAGCCATGTTATCCTTTCCACACACTTTGTAAAGTAAAGGTTCTTTAAGGTCTTTGGGCCAGATCCAGACTTAAGGTTGTTTTACGTACACAAGCGTACTGGACTTACACACAACTAAGTATAGTACACCCCCCTTGCACATACGTAACTTAGCTGATTATTTATGTATTCAGAACCCTGCCTTAAGTTTTCCTTGCGTAACTCTGGTCGTACATATCGCCATGTCGTATGTAAGTTACTATCTCAGTAACTGTACATACTGTACAATTTAAATGCCTCCTCCCATAACGCATATTTTCAGCTTGTGTAGGGGTGTAACGCCCTATTGTACAGAGTTAAGCACAAGTTATGTCATGGTTGCCTACTTTTGCAAATGAATATCAGGGAGATTGTAAGAGCACTATCAAGGTGCTGCACCAAAGGGGTGTGTCCTGAAGTGCCAAAGAGGTGTGTCCTGTGAATAGCTCCACCCATAGGTGTATCTAGCACTGCCAGGAAAACTATTTTACAATAAAAATGTCAGTATTTATTGGTTATTAAATTGTCAGTGAATACTTTCATTACTATCTTTATAGAAAAGCTAAAAGTGACGCTGCAGCTGATTAACAAGATTCTTTCATTACATATTGGCCTCCATGAAATTGGTCATCTCCATAGACCTCAATGGATGAAATTAGAATCAGGGAGATTACCAAACACTTCAGGGAGTCAGGGAGATCACCCTATCTACAGGGAGTCTCCCTGATATTCAGGGAGAGTTGGCAACTATGAGTTATGTACAATCAGAGTAACGATGAATAACATCTGCCACCCGCATGCTCAGTGCATTCCCACAGCCAGAGTTACACATGCAGCATACGTAAATTAGCTGTCGTTATTAAGTCTGGATCTGGCCCTTTATCTTTATGACTTGTCAGTTTAGAGAAGAATTCTAACCCTGCAGCTTATTGTACACAGTTATCATGAAAGAGAAACACAAACTGGAAATAGACTGAACACTCTTTAGAAAATTATGACACTAACTGTGTTGCTGCAGGGTAAATGCAAATTCTATTCATTAGATGACAACATGACATAGTTAATAAGTTAATTGGTGCTGAACAGCTTTGTCTATTATTTATGTATTATATACTAAACTCTACAACAGCCAATATGACAAGGGTGATTATTCAATCTGTGTGAGTACATTTTCATTTCTGATAAGCAGGCTTCAACGCCTCAGCAGTAAACTGTTTGCATAGGGGGTTTCTATAGAGATATTTCACTGTTCTCCAATTACTTATGGGGTTGTCAGCATAAAAACAATCAATAATAATAAAAGGGATCCATTCTTCGCAACGAAAATTATATTTTTGAAATACAGACAGCCGAAAGCTCATTTTTGGCTGTCAATATTTCGAAAATATTACTGATCAGAAAGTTTTACTAATGAATGGATAAGTATGGGTAAAATTTATTTTTTAGCATACTTACACAATCATTAATTCAGAAACTGTCGCAGCAGATTTGCCGCACCGAATCGGACAGGTGAGTATTACAGGGGAGTCTTATGGTTAGATTGCAGGGAAGGGAGTCTTATGGTTAGACTGCATGGAAGGGAGTCTTAAACCCCTTTCATATTATCACCATTAAATATCCGGGTTTTTGGTAAAAACCCGGGTTTCGAAAAAAAAAAAGGGGTTTTTAGTGGTGATGGTAAAAATGCCCTTTTTCATGTACACGGGATTCAAAGAAGGGTTTTTCTCAGGTCTGACATGGGACTGGTGGCAATGTGAAAGGTCCTGGGTTGTTTTTCAACCTAGGTTTTTCACAATGCCACCCGATTGGATAGATTTGTTTACTATTGCTATGGCAATAGTAAAAAAATCTCTTAAGGCCGTATAATTTATTTAATGTATTTAAAGTATTTAATGTATGTAATAATAACGGTTAAAGTAATAATTTTTTAATTAATAATTTTAATGTATTTAAAAATTAAATGTTTGTTAATGTTGAGGGACGGCCCTATATTTTATTATGTATAGGAGGGGACATTACCATGATGTGTTTGGCACAGGATGACAGGGCAAGCTGGCGCTAGTGGTTCTCCAAGCACCAGCATGCCCTGGCATCCTTGGGCATGCTGGTGCTTGTAAATCCACAAAAACCTGGGAAATTTATTGGACATGTGAAATGGTCAGACCCCAAAAATTTTTATGCTGCTGCTTTTTTTTTGACCTGGCATTTTGCCCAGGAAAAACCAGGGTTGAAAAACATGGGTTTTTCAAAGGTAGTGATATGAAAGCTGTATTGGGGTCAGGCTGTAGGTAGTGTATATTTAAATACATATATTAGCCCTGTACTGTTCAGTAATAACTTGCATATTATGTCTTGTACTTCTATAATATTACAATCCAGCTTGGAGTAAGTTATTTCTTTGCTATTTCTGGTATGTTTATGTTTTTTCCTCTTGGCATCTCACTGGTTGATTGCAGGTCTCAGTGCTGGTGTATACACATTACACAAAGAGGTTCTGGATCCAGACTTAAGTAAGTGCTTGAAATGAGTTAATCACCTCTCTACACTAATACTGTTTGCAACAGATGAAATATGACCCCCCCTGCAATCAACATGGTTTAGCCCAGGAGTAACTAATTTCAAGCACTTACTTAAGTCTGGATCCAGTCCAAAGTGTGCTTCAAAAGCAACCAGTGATTTAAATACATACAGATATTGAGGCAGATCCTGAGCTACATACGCTAGCATTTTTACACTAGCCGCTGACGTAAAATCGTCTACCTGTATGTACTGCGCATGCGTGGGGCAGATGTTATGCTACGTAACTCTGATCGTACGTAACTTCAGCGTAAATATGAACGAAAAGGTTTGTTTTCCATACGACACCCGGAAATACACTTTGTAGGCGGAGGGAGGCGTTTAAATCGTACGGGCTGGGTTAGGCCGTTACGTACGTCAATGCTTAATGTACGTCATTACTTACGCTTAGAAAAGTTAAGGTAGGGTTTGGCAAATGTAAATTACGTACGAGGGAGGGGAGTGCGTAGTGCTTACGATAGGGTAAATACGCTACGCCAACGAACGTAAAAACAACTTAGGTCTGGGTCTACCCCATTATAACAACACTGTCTGTATGTAATCTACATGCCACGATAAAGGTTGGCATTAGTGTTATGCACAATACACAGCTGGGTCATGCATATGAAAGAATGAGGTGGATGCGGTTGCCAGTCTGAATGGCTGTAAACATAATACAGCTGAATGGCGGCTGTGTAATTGTTCAAACTGAAAATTGAAAATTGTTACTGGGAACGGAAAACTATTTCCCCATTCTCGATAGCAAGAGGCTGTGGTGGAAGGTTAGGATCAGGCTGCAGTGGCTGCGGGCGGCTATAAGGTTAGGGTTAGGGCTTAAGGGGAACGGAAACCTATATCCCCATTCTCGATAGCAAGAGGCTGTGGTGGAAGGTAAGGGTCAGGCTGCAGTGGCTGCGGGCGGGTATAAGGTTAGGGTTAGGGCTTAAGGGGAAGGTTCATCACCTCATCACATATGAAGCGCGCAGTCCCAACCTGGATACTACTACCTCACATCAAAATAATGGATGCTTTTTCCCATGGTCTAGTAAAGGTATAGAACAGGGAGGACAAGTGCCATTCACTAGTTACAACAGCATCCTCTTGGAAGAAGAACCTATATTTATGCACATATATAGGCGCTGCAGATGCAGTGCTAAACCACAGAAAAAAGCTACCTTCATAGTGATTTAGACTTGCCATTATCCATGACACTACACAGGGGACTATAAAATTATCATTCTAAGGCACAAGCAATGCATTGCACCTGTTTAATGTCTCATTCCAAAAATGTTACACTGTCCCTGGTTTCCCAGTTTACAATTTTAATGCATACACATTCCAAAGGATTGTCTCATAAATTCATTGAAGTTTCTTCTTAGTAGAGTGTTACTATTGTATTAACAATGATAGCTGCCAATGTTACATCGCCCCCTATTGGGCTTTCTTGCTCAGCTAACAGAAACAAGCCCCTTACTCTCATACCAAATCTAATCTAATTTATATGTAATAGAAGATGTAATCACCCTTTCCTAGTCTTTACAGCTGTGCTACACCTTAATAATTCTTATTTTTCTGGAGTCTTTATACACATAGCGGTCCTATATTTCAAGTTAATTAGCCCTTATAAGTTCAAACAATTGCTCAGTGCCTACTATAGTATAGGATGGTGGCGGTTGCTACGGCAACAATCACATATTCGAGGAAGATACAGCCAAAAGGGAGTTAATATCATAAGACACCTGTATAGGATGTGGAAGGCAACCAACAAATTACTGTGAGAATGACTTTGATGGAAATTAAGAAGCATCCACTATAAATAATACATTTACACACTTCAGTGCACACAAGGTAATCCCTAACACAGATTGTTTATAATACGCATTATCTGAGTCACAAAGTTTAGGATTAAACATTGCATTGGGAATCCTGTGCAAAATGTGCATATTATTCTGAGCTCAAACTGTGTTGCATATTTACAGTATTATTTTTAAAGTGACCAATTTCATGTGGGATTTACAAACTTTCCAGAAACACTACACAAAGGGGCAATACAGTGTCTCAGTGAGTAGCACTTGTGTCTCACAGTGCTGAGGGCTTGAGTTCAATTCCCAGACTAGGCCTTATCTGTGTGAAATTTGTATGATATCCCAGTGTCTCTGTGGATTTCCTCCAGGAGCTCCAGTTTCCTCCCACACACCAAAAACATGCTGGTGGGTTAATTGGCTGCTGGATAAATTAAGGGAGTGAGTGCCTGTATTAGGCACAAGGGAAAATAAACATCAGGCAGGCATACACATCATGACATGACAGGGTTAACATTTTAGTAAAGGGTAGGCAATAGTTAGTCATAGGGGGTGGGCTTAATATGGGTGTATATAGGAAGGCAGCCATCTTGATTCTGCCTTGTTGCCAGGATTTTCTTCCCTCCCTCCCCTCTCCCCTTTAGAATTTATTTAACATGTGTTTTTCTTTCAGTCGGGGCATAGTGGTGGTATTGGTGGGGCGGTCAGCAATTTATGGCGCTAAGCCCAGTGCTGAGGTATGGTTCAGGATAGGCACACCCTTTGATGCAAAGCAAGGATTCTATACTTGCCAGCTAGCATCCCGGTTTGCCTCCCCGGTACCCACCGGGGTGCGCACAGATGACATGGGTGTGTTCTGGTTGGCCATATTCTCTGGAGCGCTGAGGGCAGGGGGTTCCTGCCCTCCATCACCTCAGTTGTGTGCCCTTAGCTGACCTCCCACCGGATAGAGCCGCCACCTATTCCTTCTTACCTAAATTAATAGTCTTTCAATCAATTCAATTAATAAACTATGCCCCCTATTTTAAATCCATACAGTTGTCTGGTGTTTTTATTTGAATGTATGTTGTGTATGTGTGTTCTGCCTTTGACGTTTACGTGCACCGGAACCTCTGTTCACAAATATGGAAACTTTGCGTCTTGCCGACTTTTTTGTTTTTTAGATCAGAGTAGGATTAGATACTTACCAGGAATGCAGGAAGCGTGGTTGTGAGACCGCTAGTTGTACTGTAGGGACAGATTATACCATAAGTTTAGGGCATTGCCGCATGATATTGTACTTTAGCGGTGTTAATAATGGCCACACAGAGGTGAGTCTGCAACTGTTGATGTGAGCCCACCTGATAATACCGTGGGATGAATAACCAATGCCTTCTATGCTGGGAATTTAACTACTGCTGCAAGGCCGATAGTGGTTGAGTGTAAGTAATTTTCTTTCCCTTTGTCTTGTCCCGAACTAAGTATTTCTTTGATAAGTTGGTGCAATATTTAATATACACAAAATATTTGAGGATTAACATCCGATTGTGTTTACAGAACACATATATATTGTGCATGACAAAATGCATATAAGTTTCTGTCACATTGTAGCTCTGAATTTGGGCTAGACATTGGGCTGGATCCAGACTTAAGTAAGTGCTTGAAACAAGTTACTCCTGGGCTAAACCATGTTGATTGCAGGGGAGTCATATTTTTTCTTCAACAAAGGGGGTTACCATAGTAACTGACAGTTGGAAACTGAGAAACAGAGTATTTTGTACCTAATGGAATGGATCATATTGTTGGGTATATTTTCATTGCTAAGACAAATATTGGGCTGGATCCAGACTTAAGTAAGTGCTTGAAATTAGTTACTCCTGGGCTAAACCATGTTGATTGTAGGGGAGTCATATATCATCTGCTGCAAACAGTATTAGAGTTGAGAGGTGATGTTTCCTATCCCAAGTCTAAATAACAGTGTGGTCAGTATCTGTGTGTAGTAAGCAATTTAAAGATATATCCCTGCATGCAAAGAATACAATTAACTTGACTCCCCCTGCAATCAACATGGTTTAGCCCAGGAGTAACTAATTTCAAGCACTTACTTAAGTCTGGATCCAGCCCATTGTAGTTAAGTAATATTGATGATGATACAATTTGTCAATTCATTTTATCTTTATTCCTGATGATTAATTTTAAAGAGATATCACAAAGACATTTGCTTTAAATATAAAATTCTCTTGTTTGTTACAGCATGGTTGTGCAATTTAAAAAGGTTTACTTTGGTTAGTGTGACTCTTTACAGTCCGCAAGCTGTGTGGATAGGAGATTAAAAATGTGACATTCCCAACAGAGAGAGACAATAGCTTATAATGTACATTAGGATGTGTTCCATTGGAACAATGTTTAAATAAATGCGGTTCGCATTTTATAATAAATATCTACACAAATATTTTCATACTTCTATCTCTCCATTACTGAAATAGTTCCTGGAGAGTGATATGAATGCCATGGATAAATACTAATGTGAACAAGCGGACGGCATTGTTGCTGCAAATGTCGTGCTGTAACCATAAATCCACGTTCATACAATGAAATCCTTCCCTGTAGTGTCATTTCCAGCAGATTTCATTTAATCACTCGCATGAAATCTCATTGGAAACAAAAGTAGCTGAGTAATTGACTGGAAATTACAACTACTATGATTATACAACCTAGTGCTTTACATCAGGGCTGCATAGAAGAGGACTCTTATGACAAAGTGCAAAATAACAATGGGCTGGATCCAGACTTAAGTAAGTGCATGAAATGGGTTACTCCTAGCTAAACCATGTTGATTGCAGGGAGAGTCAATTTCATTGTATTCTTTGCATGCAGGGAAATATCTTTGAATTGCTTACTGCACACAGATACTGACCAGCTTTACTATCACACTGTAATACCCCGTTCAGATTACCAGCTAAAAGCCAGAGTTTTCATGAAAACCCCTACTTTTTCTGGCAATCTGAACGCAAACCCCGGCTCTCTCTAGCCGGGTCTTAACCAGGGAAATCCCCGGTTACCGCTGTCAGTGTGAACGGGCATTCCGGCGTGTCCCTGTATATCCCCTGGGTTTGAAAACCCCGGTAATCTGAACATGGTATTATTTAGACTTGGGATAGGAAACATCATCTCTCAACTCTAATGCTGTTTGCAACAAATGAAATATGACTCCCCTGCAATCAACATGGTAAGAAGGGGTTTGCGGAGAAAGCCGGGTCCCGCGGCTCCACAGCACAGCGGTGACCAGGGAAATCCCAGGTCACCGCTGTCAGTGTGAATGGGCAGCCAGGCGTGTCCCTGCAAATCCCCTGGGTTTGAAAACCTTGGGGATTTGCAGGGCTGGTAATCTGTACGTAAGTATTATTTAGACTTGGGATAGGAAACATCATCTCTCAACTCTAATGCTGTTTGCAACAGATGAAATATGACTCCCCCTGCAATCAACATGGTTTATCCCAGGATTAACTAATTTCAAGCACTTACTTAAGTCTGGATCCAGCCCTATGTCAGCAATTGGCCACAGCATAACATCGTCAATGATAGAGTTGACACCATGAGACTGTCTGTATCACTGTTTGATAGGTATGAAAAAGACTTATAATATGTTGTCCGGGAGCAAGATTTACTACAATAAGGTAATATATATAAAATACTAAAATTGACTTACTTACTCTGCCTCTTTCTGTTCTGTCCTCTGCTTCCCTCCTGTCTCTCTTCCTGTGCTCTGTCCTCCTGACCTGTGATTCTTCTACGCTCTCTTAATTGCCTTGTCCCTGCTGCTATTCTCCTCCGCTCTGTGTCCTGCTCTCCACTCTGTCTGGTGTCGCTTATGGTCTCTGCTCCTCCCATATGTTCTTCCTTGCCCTTTGACTGCTTGCCACAACTTCACTACTCAAAGGTAAGTAATGTCTTTTTACTGGTAGCAGTTAGGGATAGGTTCAGAACTAGGGACAGAGGCCCAGATTCATACCACCGGACGTATTGTTAACCGATATTTGATACTGTGCATACATAGTAACTTTTTTACGTAATCTACGTATCTTTTCGTTACGTAGATTGCATATATGTGGTCTTCAAGAGTTGATGTAATATAGAATGCAGATAGTATTGTTAAACACAGTAAGTTTAAGCAAAACAATATTCTATCTTAAAGGTGTTGAGTTAACGGCCCTGTTTGATACAGTGAGGTTAATATGTTATATATAATGTCAACATGATGTCCGCTGACCTTAAAACCTCCTGCATTTCCTATCATACCCAGAAGCCTGCAGATTTTATATTTTCCTAAACCGTTCTCCTTAGCAAAAGGCATGGGAAAGACTCTATGGGCATAACTGTTACAAGTTTGGCTGGCAAACTTGCTAATGACCTAGGATAAATAGACCTTTAGGTTCTGGGTTAGCAAAATCGGGTAATAAAAAGACAAAAGCTGCTTAAAAGCTCCTTCTTGATGTATCAATAGGGCTTAAATTCCAGGCCTCCTTGAAATGCAAAATTATTTATAACCAACATTTAGTTGCATCTGTAGTGGGGATGAGATAGCCTAGCACAGAATGCAGACTTACTATTTACTGTATATAGCTAGGGCGCATGTGCTCATACAAGGCTTCCAGCATGGCCCTGGATCCTCAGGACACAGGCTTCTGCTGGAAGGATTTCTGACAGGGAGACAGGAGGTGGCGCCATAAATACAGCATGTATGCATGGTGGGAGGAGGGAGTTCTGCACATTGATATGTAAGGGCTTGGATAAGCCCTTTACTTACAATCTTCATTTACACACTGCCCCATTTTCCATGCCATTGGAAGTTCTGTGTTTGCGAGGGGAGTGGTCTCAGGATCCAGACTCTAGATTTTAGCAGACCCTCCAACATGACACATTCCATTAGGTACAATATACTCTGCACCTGAGCTTCCAACTGTCACTCACCTGGTGAATTGCCTTAACTGATGTTTTAAAAAACTGTTTGTCTCTTCAACAAAGGTGGTTACCATAGTAACTGACAGTTGTAAACTGAGAAGCAGAGTATTTTGTACCTAATGGAATGGGTCATGTTGGCGGGTATGTATTAGCCTAAACATGAGCACTGTAAGATTTGGTTTCTCTAAGTGTGATGCCAGCAAAAATTTTTATGGCCTGAACTTGCCTTAGGAATGCATGGGGTATTGACAATGATAAAAAGTGGCAATCTTCCTCCATCTACAAAATCATTAAACCAGAGATTATACCTGATAATGACTTGAAGAGTGTAGGTGACTGGGCTACCCGCATTCCTGACCTGACACCCTCAGACATTTTATCCTCATTCACAACATCCCTAAAAATCCAACCTGCTAGGTCCAACCAAGAATTGGCATATAAGATATTACACCAATCATACTTTCTCAGAAGACACTTGCCCGAAATGTAAAACCCCAAATGTAGATTTATTTCATTGTCTGTGGTAATGTCAAATCATACAATCTTTTTGGCATTACCTAGCATCTTATGGAAGTACTATACTGGGCAAACACCTCACTCCCACGCCTCAATGGGCTGTGTTTGGGCACCTCGCAGGCCAGACGGGAATTCTCAGTGTAGATACGAAGTTCACCTCCATACTGGCTGCTGTGGGGAAGGCGGCAATCCTACAAAATTGGATATCTGATGCAAAACTAGCACTGGAGCTAGCAACATCTAGACTCCTTTTCTTATTTAACATGGATTGGTTGGAAACTCTGTCGAACAGAGAACTATTGGCACTGGGTCTGTTTCAATGCTGGGGTCCGTATATTCAATCGCTTCCATCACGCACCAAACAAGCCCTTCTTAATTGCTTTCAAACAACATCCTGGCATTCTTACCAACTTCTGGCTAACAATACACCTATCACCTTATAATCTCAATGAACATAACCACCTCCATACATACACCCCAGCACTCACATATAGTCACTACACACATTGCACACATCTACACGTTTGATCAAACAGAAGCCACCACACATAACGCAATACACCCCGTCTGGCCATGGATGGATTGCTGACTTGACGGGTAGGCAACAGATAAAGGGCAACGATGTTTAATGTTGTACTGGGAAGGGCGGAGTTAATTATTTAAAAAAAATAAGGCCTCAAAAGACTATTGTCTTAGCTAACTACTTTATGATGTTTTATTGGCTTATGTATCTTTGTCATTACTTGAAAATTGCAAGATGTCCAACTGTGTATTTCATCATTTAACTGTTATATCAGTGCCTTAATAAAAATATTTTGGAAAACAAAAAAGTGGCAATCTTAGAGTTTGCATGTTCTATCTGCATGTGTTTCCTCCAGGTGCTCCAGTTTCCTCCCACATGCTAAAAAACATGCTAATAGGTAATTGGTTGCTACAAAATAAAAAAAAACAAGGATACAGTGTTTAAAATCCAATAAACTACATTAGAGTAGAACAGCATTTGTTTCTTAAATTGAAACTATTTAATTAAAATAAAATAAAAAACACATAGAAATATTACACCTGAATTGTCTCAGATATCATACTCTTATATAAGTAGACAAATTTATCATGATAATAAATTACTGACCCATGCATCCATGTACCACTGCACCAGGTGTGGGTCGCCACTGAGAACGTCTCTTTTTTAAGGGTCTAATAAGACTACCCTACTAAAATACATCCCCTCCCCTGCACTAACCTGAACCTCTGATTTGTATTTGTGTTTGAAGTCCAGCAACCTTACTAAATGGGAGAGGACAGCACTCTAAGAGCTAATGAAAGACAAAACTAGAGTGATAAGAGCTGCGGATAAGAGAGAGAATGCGGTTGTTATGGACGCCTGTTTTTACCTGTCTGAAGCTTTAAGACAATTGAATGATGATAAGTTTTACTTTATTTGGGATCCAGATCCTACTGTAAAATTTTTAAATGAATTGTGGGCCCTATTGAATCGCTCTGGACAGGGGATTAATTCCTTTTTTTAAGTTTCAGGTCACACCAATTTTTTATTATTTGCCAAAAGTACATAAATCTATTACTCATCCCCTTCCCCTGAATGTCCAATTACTTCAGGTATTCAATCACTTACATCCCATCTTTGCACTTCTATTGATTCCAATTTAAAAAAATGATTTATGAGATACCATGCACTTATTGAATTTGGTAGAAGATATGAACTGTTCACCTTCTTTTTCTTTTCTCACATTGGACCTCCAAGCTTTATACGCAAATATACCACACAAGGGTGGCTTGAGGGCAGTAGAATATTTTCTGGATAAGGAGTCTGATATTTCTAATAAAGGGAAAAAATTATTTTAGATTCTATCTGGTTTATATTAAACCATAATAATTTTTTATTTGACTCCACCTACTACTTACAGGTCCTCAGTACTGCGATGGGCACCATATTCGCCTCTAGTTTTGCCAACTTGTACATGGGCCTCTTTGAGGAGAAACATGTGCATTTGTGTCTGATTTGAACAATCACTATTTTAAATCAAGCTGCAATGGTCCATGGATGCATGGGTTAGTAATTTATATTCATGACAAATTTGTCCATCTGTATAAGAGTGTGATTTAAGGGATATTTGAGACAATACAAGAGTAATCTTTTTTAAAATGTTACTAAAATGGCTTAAAATTAAGAAACAAGTGCCATTCTACTCTAATGTCAGCAGCAACATATAGTTTATTGGTTTTAAGCGCTCTATCCTTGTTTATTGTATTGGTATAGGCTGAGGAATAGCACACAATCCTCTATACAGCTGCTAGTAGTAAGTAGTAATTAGCATCCCTTACATTGGACCTCCAAGCTTAATACACAAATATACCACACAAGGGTGGCTTGAGGGCAATAGAATATTTTCTGGATAAGGAGTCTGATATTTCAAATATAAAAAAAAAAAATATTTTAGATTCTATCTGGTTTATATTAAACCATTATTATTTTTTATTTGACTCCACCTACTACTTACAGGTCCTCAGTACTGCGATGGGCACCATGTTCTCCCCTAGTTTCGATGTGGCCATTATGTGTCCTAGTAGCTTTGGAACTTGAATTTTAAATGCCCTTATAGTTGTCAGGCATTGACCATCAGAGGGATATATTTCTCAGTTGGATGTATATGCTGCAGAAAACACTTACAGGGACACAAATACCAATAAAATAAAGTGTTCAGATCACTCATGAAATAGTTGTTAATGGTCCATTGCTCTCATGGCTTATTTAAGATATAAATTAGACGTGGATGAGTGGAGCATGCAATTATAATAGAAATACTACTGAATTTGTAAGGTATTAAAAGACTATGGACCTGATTTATATCTCTGTATGACGTCTGCACGGAAGAGGGGAGTGCACTTACGTGTCCAGAAACCTACCTTAACTTCCCTGCACGGATCCGTGTGGAACTGCCTCTCTCCGCCCCCGGCCCTTCATTACCATGCCTATCCCCACCTGTCAGGGGATTAAGCATGCGATGGTGAAGAACTTCTTCTTTACGGAACTATCTTCCGTGCGGAAGGAGTTATGATTCATAACATCTGGCACGTGCATGCACAGATGTTACTTGTCAAGAGACTTGCGTAAGCCCCCTAGATAAATCTGAATCAGGGCCTATGTTTGTGTAACATCCTATTTTTTATTAAACAAATGCAACAACTATTTTCAGAATTAATATGAAGTTTCTATTGTTACGTGTCTCTAAATGCTAGAACAGGCACAGGGCAGTCTGTGGTACTCCAGGTGTTGTCAAGTGACAAATCCCATCATGCTTTACTAGTTCCCCACTGTATTCATGCATACTGTATCCATGTGGGCAAGTTGGAGACCATCCCATAGCTCGCATGGACTTACAAGACCCTGACTCCACCCTAAAACTATAGTTCTGTTCCCACTAGAAATGGTGACGGATATGAAAGATATCACAACCAGCCCTTTTCTCACCCTTAACGTGATACCTTACCCCTCCCACTTGCGACCACATCCTGACACACACTGGAAATGAAAAAAATCCAAATACATTCCGCCCTATTCAGACTTGAGAGCAATAACATTCGAGTGATTGCAAGTGGGCGTAAAACACTGGCATTTGGAAGACTTTGGGTTCCAATCCAGATTTCTGAGGTAAATTTTGTGCAATCCAAGTTAATTAATATATGGAAAAATTGTGAACTTGACCTTTACATTTTTCCCACTATGACACGTCTCCTCTTTAAAATGTATGACTTTTCCCCCAGTTTAGATATAAAGTTTGCAGCTCTTTCAGATTTCCGCAGTCTGTGCCAACCTTTTAGAACTTGCTCTTCACTGGATCTTTATTTTAATTAACTTTATGTACAATGCTAACACTTTGGTTTTGGATGCTACTTACAGCATTTTTTCATAAAGACCTTTTAATTGAATTTGCATTTAGGCTCTGTGCGTCTCAGTAGTGGAAGGCATAGAACACATTGCATTGCAAGTCACTCTGCCATGTAGGTAATCAGCGAGATTAGCACAAAAAATGAAAGACAGATTAAACGCGTTCTATACTCTCGGGACTAACATTTTATTTCTTGCTTGTCAGCTATGTGCTTATGTTTCATCACCTAGAGTAATACGGATTTTATTAAATTCCTCTCAAGGTATTTAAAATTCTAGTTCCTTGCTCAGCATCACATGTGACATTTAAAAAAATAAAATAAAATGTTCTTTATTAGTAATAAATAACAGACACGGCATTTACTAGTTTCATTTGGGAATAGATTTAATTTTCCAATCTTTCAGCTTTCTAACAAAAACCAGTTACTACAGTCTTGTCTTAATCGGTGTAATAAATGTTATCGCAGCATACTGAGAGGAATGAAACGTAGACTATTTGTGTATCAATCACACTCTCCGGCCTCTAGTCATTTACTTTGGCAGCATGAAGGATCTGTTTGCATTAGAATTTAGATACTTATATTGAATATACAGAAGCAAATGGAGAATGCTGATGGACTGTTTACACGCTGTGAATCATATAAGATGCAAAAGGAGAATGTTTATAACAATTCACTGCATTATATAGTTCCCTTGTTCAGATGTTTTGCTCAGGACTAGATCCAGACTTAATAACAACAGCCGATACACAAAAAAACTAATTGCTTATATCAGCTTTTCAATTGTACTGCACATGCTCAGAACAGGAGTTACGCATCGGAACGCTGATCATGCGAATCTAGTTTCCGTACAATCAGCTCTACATAAATGGGGTGTGACAGCACTCTGTACATTCGAGGATACACTTTTAGGTTGGAGTAAGTCAATTATATTGTGTATTATGGGCTGGCTTAGGCACTTCTATACATCAATGCATTCCGTATGACCAGAGATCCACTTGGAGAAGTTAAGGTAGGGTTCTGAACTGGTCTGTCACCTAAGTTCCATGAGAGGGGACTTTTATATGCGTGGAACTTTTATACGCTAGCATACGTAATTCACTCTTAAGTCTGGATCCGGTCCTAAGTGTATTCTTTCAAACATACCCACCTGCATGGTTCTGGATGGCTGAATGCTTACACTACCACTGGAAGCATTTCCGCAAAACAGGGCAGGGAGAGATTCCACTAGGTGTTTGTAACTAGTACAGTAAGTGCCCCTTGTACTATACAGAGTTTGTGCCATCCCTAGTTTAAGAGCGGACGGCGCAGGAATTTTAATGTAGGGGTCAGGTAGTGTATCTCTCTGTACACTACCCTTGCGAAAGGCTGGGTCCAGCAACGCTCTGGCCTCCTATCCCTGCTGGAGCTGCATTGGGAGTGGCACTAGAAGTTTGGATCTGGTCCTTAGATGGCAAAAAGGCAGCAACATACTGTGTATTCTTTACCCTGAAAATGATGAAAGTTCCACAAGATTCAGTACCCCTGGCGAAAAAGTCACAGCCCCAATTTGGGCAGCACTGTTAGATGCCGGTGATGCAAATGACATTAATTGCAATTCCAAAATTCTTTTCATTTTGCTCCAATTCAGTGAGTTTCTAAAGTATAACAGTAATACACTATTTGTATGTGGACTCTTATATGGGCAATAACAAGTATTAAGCATTGGTGTGTGATAGACTAATGTATTGAATAATATTGGCAGCATGGTGGCTCAGTGAGTAGCACTTGCACCTCTCAGTGCTGAGGTTCTGAGTTTGATTCCCGGAGTAGGCCTTATCTGTGTGGACAATAAAGAAGGGATCCTAATGGAACAGCGCTATACTGCTGCGCTCTATACATTTAAGGAGATCCACAACCTCAATAGCAATACAACCAGCAAAAATTACAAATGGAGAGTGTGCTGTAGAAATCAAATAAAAATCTCAATAATTAAACCAGAGGTGATAGTAGATGAGTACCATATCTATGCCATACTGATAAGTTATGTGCAATATATAATCCTCACTATTCCTACTGGTAAATACACTTGATATATTTCAAATTCCTGAGTACCTTGCTGAGTGGTGAGTAAATGGACATATAAATAAATAAATAATTCAATAAACATCAAAGAACGAATTAATAAAGGTTTAGTTCAAAATAAAAATAAAAAAGTCTTCTATAGATTAGTCTTGATATTAGTTCAGCTTATATATAAAAGTAACACTGTCCTTAGACTAAAAAGCACTCCCCTGAAATTTTTGTTGGGTCTTATCTGTGTGGAGTTTGTATGTTCTCCCTGTGTCTGCATGGGTGCTCCAGTTTCCTCCCACATGCCAAAAACATATTGGTAGGTTAATTGGCTGCTTGCTAAATTAGTCCTAGTGTGTGTATGTGTTAGGGACCTCATTATGTAACTCCAACTATGTAGCTGCAAACAATTTATGGCGCTATATAAGTAAGTGCTAATGATATCCCCAGCATCCAACATAATGCTCTGATACTCATAATGGTGGACACACACTTACAAGCTATCTGCCCAACGTCCAATAGGATCAGCCTAGCAGGGTTCAGACTGTTAAGGAATTCCTAATGATGTGATTATTGGGTTAGTGAGTTTTTAGACTATTTTTATGAATACTATACATGCCATACAATACACAATGACCAGGCTGATCAGCAGATAAGCGGTTGATCGACATTATTATCTGATCTGACTTCTTAAACAGTCAACTAACACACATTACCTATTTATCTGTCTGTCTGTCTGTCTGTCTGTCTATCTATCTATGATACTCAAGTATGCAGGCTGGGGTGTTCACTGCAATGCAAGCGCAAAGAGGACTTTTGGTTGGTGCGGGTGGTTGCCTAGTAACCATCAGCTGGGGGAGAGACGCGAGGCACAGTGCGTGAAGCTACCCAGGCCATAGCTCGTGACTGTCTGGAAGGTTCCCTGGCGCGCGGGTAGGTAGAAAAATAGTGACAGTTAGGACAGTTGGTGAGGCAGTTGGTAGCTGAGGGGAGAAGAGGAAGGTCATGGTGGCTAATAGAGCTAGTGAGTGTGAAAGAAGAGGTTGCGGTAGTAGAGAGAGAGAGTTAGTTAGATGTGAAAGAGGTGTCGGAGGATCGCAGCTGTGTGGATTAACAGAAGGCACAGTCGGAGGGCGAAGTTAAAGAAAGAAGGCTATCGTGCTGGAGCGCGCTGAAAGGCAAAGGAGGAAGAGAGAGAGAGAGAGTGAGTGAGAGAGGTGTCAAGTACGGGAGGAACACGAGCAGAGGGGAGTCGGATGGTAACCGGAGGGTCGGAGACAGTGATCTGATCAGCAAAGACCTACCAGATCTCAGGTGTGACTGTTCTAGTTGGGGATTGTGTGAAGAAGGAGAAGCAGTGCTACAGTGTACAGTGCCTTCATTTAGTTACATATAGTGACTTATGCTGATATTAGCAGCGTTAAAGTGTACAGTGCCTTCAAAGCGGCGTATAAAGTGACTTGTGCTGATATTAGCAGTGTTAAAGGGTACAGTGCCTTCATAGCTGCGTATAAAGTGAATTGTGCTGATAACAGCAGCGTTAAAGTGTACAGTGCCTTCATTTAGCTACCTTTAAAGTGTCTTGTGCCGATACTAACAGCATTAAAAGTGCCCAGTGTCCTCTTATAGCTGCATTTAAAGTGAACTTGTGCTAAATTTGAAGTGCTGGAACAGAGACTTTAGCTTCCTTAGGAGAGCGACTATCGCGAGAAGTGAAACATTGGGCCTGATCCAGAGCTACGATGTAGCGCTGAGCGTGCTAACGCACAGGAGCGTATGGCCTCTTAGAACGCCCCCCCACCCTCATTTACTTACCTCCCCCCGCCCACCAGGAGTAACGTGAGCGTAGGGACGCTGGA
>WWET01001823.1:31694-44091 GCA_011038615.1 Limnodynastes dumerilii | reverse complement strand
CTATCTATCTATCTATCTATCTATCTATCTATCTATCTATCTATCTATCTCATATCTATCTATCTATCTATCTATCTATCTATCTATCTATCGATCTATCTATCTATCGATCTATCTATCTATCTATCATTGTTGTTTTTGTTTTCTGCACTTTGCATACCGAAAACATTTCCTTTTTAATACATCCCATGCGCATGTGGCAGAAATCTGTCCTGGAATCCTTTTCGGCAGCAGTGGAAATGCAATGAGCATTCATTGGGAGGGAAGGTATCCTAATTGTACAGTAATGCCATGGTTAAGCCCTTGTGAAATGGGGATTTTTCTGTGATTGTAAGTCCCTTGCGTGTGAGGGGAGTGGTCACTGCTCTGTGGGCAAAGGCTTATTAAATCTGGATCCAGTTCATGAATTTTAGATTGTAGCCAATAGTCACAAAGAACAGGCATACAAATAAATCCCAAGTGTATTAATAGGCTGCACATTGGCAGCACTTCCAATTGTGAGACTCAACCGGGGACCATTTATAAAGCACAAATATTTTCCTCTTTTGCTGTACAAAACAGCCCATTGGGATAACACGGCTATTGTAATATATTATATAGCTCCATTATAGAGCTGAATGAAGTCTGTGGAGAACAAAGGGTCTACATCAAACACTTTTCTCAGTGATGTTTACTGGCACATTTTAATGACCTGAGGGCAATGCTAAAAGGAAACGGAGATATGCAGAAGCCATTACAGTGACCAGAATGTAGAATGCAACAGGAATAGCAGAAAAGTCAGAAATCAGAGTAAAGATCCTAATGATATATGTAAAAGATGACGAAAAACATAATGGATTGCATACCTATATGATATGACTGTATTCCTTCATTATGTCCTTCTATCAAACTTCTGGCATATACAGGGGTGTAAAAACAGGGGATGCAGGGGTGCAGCTTCTACAGGGCCTGGAGGAAAGAGGGGCCTGTGGCAGACACTTCCCCTGCAATGTAAGCAAGCTGTCAGAGACTGACATCTTAACACAGTGCACAGCACTTCATGTATGAGTGCTGCAGTCTCTTCCCACCTGGCCCTGCCTAGTCGAGCCTAGGGTTGCCACTCCCAAAATTCGGGCGGTTCTCTAGATATCCTGGGTGAGCCTACCAATCTACTACAGAGGGCTTGAGGCCGTGGTTCCATACAAACCACAGCCTCAAGTCCTGCCTCCCTGCCTAGCAACTTTGCTCGTCTTAGTGTTACTAGGGGCAGGGCGGGACTTAATGACACATTTGCATCAGCCCAAGACCATCCCTAGTAAAACTAAGAAAAAGTGGCATTGATAGTCAGTGGGCGGGACTGCATGTGTGATTAGCATAAATCGGTCATTAAGCCCCACCCCTTTCAGGAATCTATGGCTTCCCTTTGTGATCTCCAGGAGGGAAGCTATGAAATGTTGGCAACCCTGGTCCAGCCCATCCAGACTCAGTCTCCTGGGCATATATAAGTCTCTTTTGAGATATTGAAAACGTCAGCAAAATATTTGTCATGTTACACATTTGGCTACAAAACTTTGTACATTGTGCAGACAGCATTGGGTTTAATTCTACCCCAACTATGCCAAAAGAGGGAATGGAATGAAAGCAACATGGTGGCACAGTGTTAAACATTGCTGTCTCACATTGCAAAGGCCATGGGTTTACTTACAACCAGGGTATTATATCAAGCTTTCTTACTTCATTCTTACACAGAGATGTGTCATGCAGACCATGACCAGGGAGGCATTTTATTAGGGCTGGATGGGCGGGGTTATGCAACTCTGTTCTTACTTATGCAAACTCTGCACAAAGATACACACAGAGAGTTATGGTGGCAGAAGTCTGCAAAGATCCGTAGGAATGAGGGGAGTGACATAGGAGCGCACTTGCCACTTAGGTGCGTCGTTTTGCGAATCCGTACATACTTATTTCCTTCTCAAATGTGAATCAGACCCCAAGAGGACATTCAGCATTGTGAGATAACAGCAAATTTCCTTATATTAACAGTTTCATTGCACAAATATGTGGGTATAATTGGGGCACTAAGTATTAAAAGATAGTAGCAGTTACTGAAAAGATATTGAAACACTTTAGTGTAGAGCGTAATGAACATGTATTGTTTTTAGGTAGGATTGCTTATTACTCAGCAGTGATATCTGTCTATCTTTAGGACGGATCCAGACCTCCGTCCAACACCAGACTTCCTCAAGCTGCTTGCAGAAGTGGGGTGTTTTGTTGGCACTGCTCATGGGTGTACCAGATGTTACCCAGTGGATCTTCTAGTGTACTGAACTCAGTTCCTTATGCTAGAAGATTTGTCCGGCCAGGCGTTAGTTTACATGGCATGCCTGGACCGCACAAGGGTGGTGGGGATGGGCAAGCAGATGAGGGTGAGTGGGCGATGTTAGGCAATTCCACATGGATCTGCGTTTGATGATGGACGCAGATCCATACAGAGAACTTAAGGTTGAATTATGGACGCGTAAGTCGTGAAAGGGGGCACGTGAGAGGAGAGAGACACGAGAGTTCACTTCCCTCTTATGTACAGACTTTCAGACCTTGGAACACACATGGAGGTCTAGATCAGGTCCTACAAGTCAATGAAATGTCCATGGAATGACATTGTGACATTGCTTGATCAGTTAGATTGTAAGTTTTAAATGCTGCTATCAAATGGTGTTATGTACTCAGGCGTGATTGTTGTAGCGTGCACACTAAGCAGACATCATTTCAAACACCAATCATTGAGTGATTGGAACAATAAACGTAAGAAAAACATGTAATGTGTGCCCAGCTTTAGGGGAGTTGCTGATCCTTGTGGGCAAGGGCAGAGCTGGGCAGAGAAATCCAGTGATAGAACTATGAAAAAATAAAATGTCTAAGTCTACTATCCCTAAGCCGCACATGTACATTGTAAGAACAACTTATTGCAATATCTGCAGATCAGATGAGGAAATATCTGCTAGTTCTACACATGAATTTTTTTATATTTAAAACATTGGATAATAATTCTATTTTATTCTAATAACTGTATCTATAACCAACAATGATCCACGCTGCTTACATGTTCTGATTGCAGGCTCATATTTACATAAGCTCTATACGGATCCATCACGTTTGTCTAAGGAGAGCAGAGATGAGAAGAGGTGAAGAAATATTTCCTACAAATTTCTAGAAGACATTTTAAGAGGCTGCGACAGCTAATGCTTCCATATTACATTCTATATTACAGGTCAGTAAAGGACATTCCTGACAAGACAAACAGAATGAAAGGTCAACCATGACAAGGTAAACAGAAGTAGTATTCCAGTGTCATAAGGTCACAATGTCTGAATGGGATGAAATTAGCTCTTATATTTGTGACTCTTGGATGTCAGCCACCAGGAGCCATCTGAGTCTTTCCAAGGTCCAAGAAGAAGGCGTGGCTTGTGAAACAAGTAAGGAGGGATAGGCACGGTTCGTATCTATGACTTGCCTTAGAGTCACCAATAAATTAAGGAATGTAGTTGCCAGTAAGATAGACACTATTTCGACAATGATACAGCCGAGAGCTGAATTGCGGCTGTTTCATTGGGCAAATTGTATACATTACGATTTTTACTATGGAGAATGGGTACTTATAGCAAAAGGCCCTATTTCCCAATAGCAAAATGTTCTCTCCCTGACACCGGCCTGCGTGGGTGTACATAGCGAAGAGGACAGGGACAGGTTGCAGCAACCTTAGGGTTAGGCTGCGGGACATAGATAGTTAGGGTTGGGCTGCAGGAGATGGAGGGTTAAGGTTAGGGTAATGAAAGGGGAGGGTTAGGGTGAGGACCAGGATAAGGGTTAGAGGAAAATCTTACCTGTTGCTGTTGCAGCATTCAGATCATGGCATGTCGCGGGATCCAAGTATTCTATTTTATAGCAGTCGCAAAGTGACTTCTCCACTGTCGGAATATGATGTATCTAAAATAGAAACCACTCCCCAAATTAATAGGCCACATTCTCTTGATTACCTGCTCAGCAATATAAATGCTTTCATTTGTGCTATTTTTCTTGTCAGAGACACCTCTCTGGTCTGAGGTCAAAACTCTTAGCATACAAACACTACCTTGCTTATCACTGAAGTCTTGGTTTTCAGCCTACCTAACAAATGACTCTCATTTTCCATTCTCTCCCCTTACCACATCTGCTAGAATCCTAATGACCTCCTGCATTTCCATATCACTTCTGTGCAGACAAACTCAGATGTATCATTCTCATTGGACCGCTCACCTAACAATTCCAGAATATGCTCACATCTGAAAAAGATACCTAAACACGTTAAAGCTGGCCATACACTAGATTATTAGATGATTATTGGCCTAATCATCTAATTATTGGGTGATCGGGCAAATAATCGTTGTAGTTAGTGGGAAAGATCCATTTTTCAAACACAAAATAAATGTACCAGTATTTCTCTGGTACGATTATTGGATCTTTGACCTACTTTAATTAGGAGTAAGCTGCCAATAGCTTGTGGTGTACTGGCATTTGCAGTTATTGGGTCTACTGTCAGAGCACTGCAGCCTAAGATTCTGCAATGCTGTGACAGTGGACCCAACAGTGCGAGAGAGGACACAGTATCCTCTTTCCATGGGCCTCATTTACTAAAGTCGATTTTTACCTGCGTTTCGAAATCGTTCTATGTCGCCGTGATTTTCCTGCGATTTTTTTGCTAAAATCATCGTATTTAAATCCCCGTCGCTTTGTAGGAAAAAAACCCCATAAGCGCAGCATGTCTGTAATGTTTAGCATGGCTGCGCTGATAGAACTACAAGGCTCAGCATTGCTGAGCCTTGTGGTAATATCAGCGTCAGCATGTTAAGCCTTCTAAACATGCTGCGCTGTCTCCAGTGCATGAAAAAAGAAAAATACATTGTGATAAACATACAGAAATACATTAACATACACGTGTGGATAAAATAAACATTTACACTACATAACAATGCCCGCTAATGTGTTAACTTACCTCTGGTGGCCACCGTGTACTATACTAAATGTGTAGTAATGTACTGTGTGTTGTAAAAAATAAATAAACATTTTTAAGACTCACCGTTTAGCTGTCATCATTCTTTGGACGAGTTGCTTGGAGTTTCTTTCTTCTTTGCAGGTAATCTTCTCCAGTTGCTTGTAGAATCTTCTCCGGTTGATTGAAGATGCAGCTCCGGTCCTCTCTTCAGCTCTTCGGCCTCTTCCGGCACTTGCCCCCTCAACAGGCTCCTTCCTCTTCTTCCGCGGCGCTCCTAATGACCGTTCGGTCACTAGAGGGAAGCCTTTTATAGTAATGATTACGTCATTTACATTAGGGGGCTCTAGTGAGCGCTCTAGTGTTTGTGACGTTGTGATGTTTGCCTGGTTGATTTTGCTAAAAGCTAAAGTCCCGGGACTTTACCTTTAGTGAATACAGCGATTGCATAATCGCCTGCAAAGTCCGGGGAGTTTAGCAAAATCGACTTTAGTAAATGAGGCCCTATATGTGTGTACTGACACATCGCTGTGCAGCCTGTCACTGTATAAAATTCTGCACTGTGCTGCAGAGCCTCTCACACTATTTTTGCTATTCATAAATTTGTTTTTACAGACAGCCAATAGGCTAGCTCAGTGGTTCCCAAACTTTCTCAGTTCGAGGCACCCTTAGGGTCTCCATATTTTTTTCAAGGCACCCCTAAGACAAAAATACAATAGAAAACAATAGGAAATAGAAACATTTCAAGGCACCCCAGTGAGAGCGGCGCACAGTTTGGGAATCACTGGGCTAGCTGCATGTGTCTCCTATCGAGATTGACAGCAGACCCAGCCAATCAGAGAAGAGTGCAGCCAGCCAATAGACTAGCTGCAAGATTCTCTTGCTAAGATTATCGATCCCAGTAGGAGAAGGGTATGGTGCCGATATCAGGACCTTTCCGCAGGGGAAAATCATCCCGTTTATCCAGCTTTAGACAGACTTATCAAATTCCCAAACTATCCTTTTCAGTCATTGTCAGGATATAACTTAAATATTATGTGTACAAATTAGATATCTGTATATAGCATGACCTCTGTTTGGCCAGGATCTGGTAATTCACAGAAATATCTTGAAGGTAGTGGGCCAGAACGAGCTAGGGCTCTGGTCAGTTTATGACCCTATCCTAAAAGTATCAGTATATTAGGTGGGGTCATAAAAGCTAGATCTCTGAAGAAGTGTTTCTCCAGACTCAAACTGTCACCAAGGTGGGGGCTACTTGGAGAAGAGCAGTTTGGCCTTTAAAAAGTGTGTATGGATTTGTAACTTTGGTTCACTTTATGGGACTTCCAAACGGAAGAGGCGTAGGTCTGGATCAGGCCCATCATTACTAGCATTTCCATCATTAGTACTTACACCATAGTTCATGCAGTGGCTTAAAGCTGGTACCTCTTTGCATCCACAGTAAATAAATTTATTTGCAAGATGCTGTGCACCTAGATTGTGACGGATGAGAATCTTACTTGTTTTTTTTATCCTGGCAATGAATGGCCAATTCACTATGTATCACACCAAAGAATCACACCCAATCTGTGAGAAAGATCAGTGTTTATAGTACAAATATTTGACTCACTTGCTTTATCAGTTATAGCCAAGATGTCTTTTTTACAGTAAGACATCAATGTCTTGCAACATTTCCAATATTTTGGAAGATTTGGGAGGATTTTTAAAATTGTATTTATTTATGTTTTCTGTGGTTCGTGTGTTACTATTACTATTGTTTAGATGGTTTGGAGAGGCCCCGAGGTGAGTAGCTCAATAAGAAAAGCCAAGGGTGTGTTGTTATCAAGGAGAGCATTATGTTAAGGATGTGCTGGACTACATCTAAGGGGGATGCCAAGGACAAACTTTCCAACCATATATGAAAAATGGTGCCCTTGGAATTGCAGGCTGGGGAATCTAGACAACATTCTGTGCGATGGAGTATAGTACCAATGGTAGTGGATCTTGTATGAAGTTTTCTTAAATTTGACACAATTAAAGCTTTTGGTCACCCCTAAATCAATCACTTCCCAAGCATCTCCCTCCAGGACAATATTATATAATCTAGAAATCAGTATTGTGGAGAGTGATCACAAGGAACCAAAATTAACAAGCCGCGGGTTTGGAAAAGTGGAGATGTTGCCCATAGCAACCTTTCAGATTTTAGCTTACATTCTCTAGTATGTAAAAACAAAGTGATAGATAGAATCTGATTGGTTGCTATAGGCAACTTTTCCAAATCTGGCCCAAGGAATTTGAATAGGGTAAGGGTACATACCGTGTAACTGGTGGAGAGGGACCTTAAGAAATGGCTTATTTAGGTGAATAAAAAAAAGTTAGGTAGTAGAACAGGGTAGAAGAGGACACCCTGCGGTGGAGATCTTCTGGGTAATGTCAGTTGCCTTGAGCATTAAAGTCATCAGGGTACATCATCGCTAAACTGAAGAAAAAATCGCTCCACCCAGAGGAAACATGGTATTGCCTCTAATGGCCTAGATCCTGGTGGCATGCAGACCCTCCAACATGACCCATTCTATTAGGTACAAAATGCTCTACTCATAAGCCTCCAACAATGGTAACCACTTTTGTTAAAGAGAACTATGATTTTCAAACATCAGTTAATTCATTAAAACCAAGTGAGTGACAGTTGGAAGCTTAGGAGCGGAGTATTCTGTACTTAATGAAAGGGGTCATGTTTGAAGGTACAGGCATGTTACAGTGTTGGGAGAGATCAAGCCATTGTTGTAGGGTGTTTTGCCTTGGAAATGCCCCATAAAACGTGAGATATAAAAGGGTCAGGAAGTTAGTTCTTGATCAAGCCAGATGCATTTTTGTTTTTAATCAAATCACGTTGACAATCACCCGCCTTTGGTCTTTTGGGTTACTATGGTTGGTGTATGTCCCAGCTCTCCTCTAATCAATCTCTCTATTGTATGTTTAACCTTAATTTGAAGGCTGACTTTGAAGTACTTTTAAATCTTTATTGCGACTCTCTAATCCCAGGCTAGAAGTCGCACACTGTACTTAACTTAATAACTTGATTGTTTAGAATGGAATGTAATGATACTCTGTTATTTAAAACTCATGTATATGAAGTTCAACCTCTACCTCGCTTACGTGAGGTATCTCTGTAACACTATCATAATCCATTGTATTGACATTACAGTGTTTGACACCAATAAAGACCACGTTGACATCCTTGAAACGTTATTGCAATCAAAGAAAACATTGAAATACATATTGAGTTACTCTCGTCAGAATAACTGAAATGTACGTCATGTATAAAGATTTGAAAACTTTGAAGAATGTTTTGATCTGGAAATGTTGCATGTTTTAATATTTATGGACCGGATCCTAACTTTATAACGTCACTTCATTTACGCACACGAACTACGCAAGTGGGGTGTCTGGAGGGGGCGGTCCAGATGTTACCCACATTCCGTATGATAGGTGATCTGTCCGACAGGGCGGTTCTAAGCTTCTGTCTGCAAAAATGACACAAGGTTGGTGGGGGAGAGATGTTAATTATACAGTATGGGCTTCATTATAGTCTCGTATGGACCGCTTATCCGCACAATTGAGTTAAGGCAGCCTTATGGCAGCAGATCTGCCATAAAGTCAGCATCTGAGGGGGGTGAGTGAGTGACAGGGGGAGTTCATTCCTCTCTTCCATACAAATACAGAAAGTGTGCAGGGGTCTGGATCCGTTCCTATGTAACTGAACACACTTTGGGTTTATATTCCCGTTTAGGTGATAATGTAAATAATTCTTGCAAAGTGCCTTGTTCCCAAAAGGTACAGTAATGTGGTAGATCTCTGCTATGTACGTTGCATATTAATGAGCAAATCTGACAAATTTTACCCACTTATATTTTAAAACGATGTAGAAATGTTTAGCTTTCACTGTAATTAGCAATTAGTTGCATAAATACACTTTGGCAAAGGTTGAATATTTGCTTTATAATGGAATAGAGGAAGATTAATGTAATGAGCCAATCTAGACACTTCCAGGCCCCATAGCAAAGGACCGGGTGTGGGAAACTGAGGGAACAATGCTGGAGGAGGCCCCAGCATGGGACATAGAAGAAAGAAACACTTACCTGTCAGAGGATCTTAAAGCGATGGAGGAAGGCCATCAGGACGCTGGAGCCACCAAATGGGTAGTACAGGTAGAATCATCAATGCTGATTGGCTGCTGGTCAGTCTCATGGCATGGCCACAAGCCAATCAGGACTCACAGTGGCCATTTTTGGTTCTTTCAGTGCAGCAAGCCAATCAGGGCTGGCCACATCACCTCTCCCATTCACCCCTGCGACAAGGTATTTAATCTGCCATGTGGGCTGGAGGAGACGGGGACTGGCAGAAGAGGAGGGAGAGAGGGTTGCCAGAGGAAGACTTGGAGTGTCGGAAGAAGGAAGATAAGAAGCGCTGCCTGAAGAAAGGCATGGACCATGGAAAGGAGGCAATGCTCAGAAGGCTCTTTAACCCTTCCCTCCGCAAGGCAATGAACAGTTGGCAGCACACTGTGGCCCCTTGGACCCCTCCTCCATTGCGGTTCTGCAGGATCAGGTCAGAAACTCTGGGGTCCTATTTTGTTTAGATTGCAGGCCACCGGATACCCACTCATTACACTTGTGCCTGCCATCTAATATCTATCTGGACCACTGAATGGGCAGCGCTGGTACATCGAGTTAAACATTATTGCTCTGAGCCCAAAGAGTATTGTTAGTATTGTTTATCTGTCACTCATTCATTTTGATCACTTGAGTAATAACTGACTATGTATTGAAGTAATAAGATCTTTGTGAGAACTAATGGCTGTTAAGCTATATTTATCTATTCTACTGTCCTGTCATGGGAAAGGAAAGGTTAATTGTACAGAGGTGTCAACATATAATATGATGTGTACACATATAGGTCTCAATTCAATTTAACAAAAAGCCTGCGTTATTTTGGTTGCAAAAGTAATTGCACTTGAAACCAGCTATTACGGTAGCCATAATTTGCGGACTTTAATACGCACTTCTATGGGGTGTGTATAAAAATCTGCGATAAAAATTTGAACAATCAGCTTAGCAACTAAAATAATGTGTGTTGCGTTGAATTGAATCGGACCCATTTTATGATATACAACCAAACGATCCTACCTAATGCATATGCAACCAATAAGAATGAATATTCACTGCTAATGCATATGAAAATAGGTTGAGGCCATGTGGCCAATGAATATTAGCAATGTGTGATGGACAGGGGGTGTGTAGCAAATTGCATGATATGTCCTTGCTCTGCATAGCACACAGCTGTATATTAATGCATAGTAGAAGGGAACGAGGGAGACAGGGCGTCACCAGGGGTGTGGTTATATTCCTCCATGACATGGACACAACCAACTATACATATACATTACTATTTGTCTGTGGTAATGTTTCTTTATAACGTTTGTCTCTTCAGGCTACTTCATGGTTGCCTACTTTTGCAAATGAATATCAGGGAGATTGTAAGACCACTATCAAGGCTCTGCACCAAAGGGGTGTGTCCTATATCGCCAAAGAGGTGTGTCCTGTGACTAGCTCCACCCATAGGTGTATCTAGCACTGCCAGGAAATCTATTTTACAATAAAAATGGCAGTATCAGTATTTATTGATTAGTAAATTGTCAGTGAATACTTTCAGTACTATCTTTATAGAAAAGATAAAAGTGACGCTGCAGCTGAGTCTTTCATTACATCTTGGCCTCCATGAAATTGGCCATCTCCATAGACCTCAATGGATGAAATTAGAATCAGGGAGATAACCAAACACTTCAGGGAGTCAGGGAGATTACCCAGTCTTCAGGGAGTCAGGGAGATTACCCAATCTTTAGGGAGTCTCCCTGATATTCAGGGAGAGTTGGCAACTATGGGCTACTTTGAATAATTCAGATCTGCACAGTACAATGTGACTGTCATGGCACTCACATGAGCTCTTATCTGCCACTGTTGCAGAGAGATCTGTAGTACCTGAAAGGTACTTAACTTGATATATATAGAAAAGCAAAAAATATATACCTTTTATGTAGCATTGATGCTTTAATGTAAAAGTACTAGAAAATGACTTCCCATTGTTATTAAGTGGTTTTCTCTCGATGTACTGATAAATGTTATTTACAAACCACCTGAAAACACACATTGAGTCTGTATTATTCCACTCAGAGAGAAATATAATCTGCTGCTACACACTGTGACATTTCTGTAATATCGCTTACAATACAGAGAAAATGCAATTTTCTGTATGGATCTTAAAGTGCATGAAGGAGCCAGATGGAGTTTGTACATAAATCACTTTGTTATCACTTTGCAGAGAATTCTAATGAATTACAATTGTATTATACTGAAAAAAATACCACACACACACACACACATACACAAACAGCTTTGTTCTGTAGCACAGCAAATTATAAAATATTTTATTTCCACCAACATTACCAGAATGCACCAGATAATCCACTAATCTCTTGTCTAGAGCCCCAAATTCTCATTGTCTCAGAAAGTATTACTAGATCAGGGTTGCCGACTCTCCCGGAATATCCAGGAGACTCCCGAAATTTGGGCAGGTCTCCCAGTATCCCCGGAGAGTTGGCAAAGCTCCCGCAAACCCCACCAGCCATCACTAATTACTGTAATCCATAGCGTTACTAGGGATGTGCGGAGCTTGATGATGTCATCAAGCCACGTCCGACCCCCTGGAACGCTGGAGATTACAGGAGTGATTGACAGGGGACTGGGCTTCATTACGTGATTTGCATAAATCGCGTCATTAAGCGCTGCCCCCTTGCAGAAATCCATGACTTCCCTCCGGGTTCTCCCGAAAAAGGGAGAAAGATGTGTAATGCAGGAAGGGCAGGGAAAAAGTTTTTATTGGAAGATATATAACTGGGGATGTGGCAGGGAGGAAGGGGGAGGCAGGAGGATGGAGAGAGATATGTAATAAAGAAATAAGGTCTTTACCCAGCGCTAACTGCAGCTGCTACAGTAAACAAAGCGTTCCACAAAAACACCACACAAAGATCAGAAAAGTATGTAAGAATAATCGCTGCAGCGCTGTCAGAATCGAACCTATAGTTCTGGATAAAAATGGAGTCAGCAGCCCAAAGATATCTCAAATGAGGTCTGTAATCCCAAAAAACGTCCTTCACACAGGTATTCCCAGAAAAGACGAGGAGAGATATGTGTACATGTAGGAGAGATAAGGTTGGGGCGGTTTGTATTGGAGGGGAGGAAAGTGACAGAGGGCCTGATCCACACCTACGCCGATGCACTGTGCTTACTAAAGCACAGCGTATCGGCGTTTACTTACCCTGACACTCCCCCTGTGCGGGCGTATGACCCCTTCCTT
>WWET01001823.1:18591-31344 GCA_011038615.1 Limnodynastes dumerilii | reverse complement strand
GAGATGTGTAAATGTAAGAGGGCTGGACAGGACCATGTATATAATGTATGGAGTCCCAGGAGGCAAAAGTGAATTTGAGAGGGTGCACAAGGAGGAAGGTGTGTCATAAGTGGGGACGGGTGGAAGGGAAATAAGTAAGGAAGGGAGGGAGTGGAATAAGTAACAGAGGGAGGGAGGGAGGCTTCAATCTTCATGCTCTCCACAGACTTTCAGTGCAGTAAAAATCAAGGTGAGGCATGTAGAACCTAACAATCAATATTCACGTATGATGTATAAACTACACTACCTTTCAGCCATTCATGGACCATGCTTCTATGCTTACCGCACTTCTGGCACACTACACTATGGGAGGTGCAGCAGTGACAAATGCAGGATGTTGAAAGAGGGGTTTCCAATGCGTGTAATACATGTAGGGTATATTAGCATACCTCCCAACATTTTGGAGCCCCAAAACCACCAATATGATGGCACTGTTAAAAAAATAAAAATAAAATATGTAAAATGACAATACTGATAATATGGCCGTACTATCTGACTGCCAAGACATGTAAGACGTCCATTAATGTTCTCTGTGAAAGCATAATAACAATTCTACATTAAGGAATTGCATTGTTTATTGGCTGCACAATGGACCAGAGCTTGTGTCATTGAATAAGCACTGTTGAATTGGTTGTGACCCATTCAGTATCACCCACTTGCTTTACATTAAGGAATTGCATTGGTTATTGGCTGTAACAAGTCCTGTTTTTGATATTTTTTTAGGTGATTTATAATTTACTTCTTTCACACATTGTAATAGTCGTTTTATATTGAAGGAACAGATCTAATAGCAATATACAATGCATTAGTAGAACACATTACACAATGGACCAGAGCTTGTACCAATGAATAAGCACTGTTGAATTGGTTGTGACCCATTCAGTATCACCCACTTGCTTTCCTATTGCAGAACAGGCCAGGACCATCTTCCTCTATGTCAGTCTGCCCAACATGGCCACGAAGCCACGCCCCTTTTTAAATGTTTTCAGCTTTCAATTTTCAATGTATGTGCGTGTGTGTGTGTGTGTGTGTGTGTGGGGGGGGGGGTTCTGGGCAACAGAAACACCCCCCACCCCCCTGTGTGTGCCACTGTGCTGTAGCATTCATCTACTCCAGGTGCCATTAATCCATACTACACCTCTGCTTGGTCCATCTGAATGTGTGCTGATGCATTTTGGACCAGTTATGCCAATCAGAGTTGCGAATCATGCAGCTAAAAGGATACTCAGTGGGGAAAGCACACTCAGTGGAGCAGGCACAGTTTATGACTGTGTGCAAAAATTCAATCATTTAAAATTGGAAGCAGTTGAAATAATAAGAGGCCATCTGACAAAAATTGCAAACAACACACTGGATGTAGAAAACAGCTGTTGTTCTTAGTTAAGGATCCAGGGTCGTATTCACACTTAAGAGTAAAATTGCAAATGTACCTAAATATACGCCCGTGAAAAATTAGCAATATCGATTCACAGAAAATAAAGAATCTGGTTAACCACTCCCCCTATCAGGAGTGTAACGTAAGGACATAAGTCTTTCTTGCATATAATTAGGTACGTACGGACTTTATTAGCTGTGAATCAGTCGTGAGTTTAGGTGCTTAAAATTGCTTATGATTCAAAGATACGTAACTAAACACACTGATTAGGCTTTGGGAACGTAAAGTGTAACCATTAAAAATACAACTTAAAATAAGAATACTAATGACATACTTTACAATACACATAAAAGCATATTGCATGAAGTTAGAAATACAATGATCCACTAAATATAGAGACTTTCATAAAACAATAAAAAAAAATGCGCATTTAAAAATAAAAACAAGACTAAAAACCAATACAGGTAAATATAAGTAAACGTAATGGTGTTTGTTCACAAAATTTTAAATAAAAAAAAAACCCTTCACAAAATCTAACCAAATAATGGCAACTTTACAAGGTTAAAGTCTTGCACAAAATGTAAAATCAGCATAGGATTAAACAAATGAGCCTTTATTTGTTTCATTTAAAAACACATATCCATTGATTAGAAACACACAGCAGGTGTGGTCTGAACTAAGTAAGAGAAGACATATGACCTCACAGCAAACAATATGCTTCATCAACTTACGAGTAGTCGAGAGCTACCTTAACTTTTCCCGTGCGTATGTTAGTTTCCACAAGGCTCTCCTACTTGTGACTCAGTCCTAACTCTGTTGGCACGCCCATACTGTACATTAGTAGCTTATGTGCAGCTCATTTGCATTAAGAGTCTTGCCCTTCTAGCCACACATGTGGGACTTCCGTGCCCATGCGTGCATCAGTCCTAAGTCAGACGTCTTTGTATGTGAATCAGTAGGCCATGGGTTCTGTGTGTATATTTAGGTCCTGGGCATGCGCAGTCTAACTGATTGTAAAAATACGTATGTAGAGTCTACACTTACCTAAGTGTGAAGACGGTCCCCAGTGCTTAGTTTCATGGGAGGATTTTTCTGCTTGTTCCTCTGCAGTTGGATGGCATTGCTAATGAGAAACTACCTTGGCGAATGACGTGAATTTCTCAGTCTGTGAAGGTGTTGTCTTATGGAGTATGGTAAAACATACAAAAGTGATCCCGGGGTTGAGAACATTTAGGATACTCTTGGATGACCATATTTCTCCTTGACATTCGTTTATGTTACAGGCGATGATTTTAGAGGGTTTATCAAGAGGACAAATTTCTTCTCTATTGTTTTTAGTTCTTTCCCTTCTTTTTTTAACATTTTTTTAATATTACATTTTCTTAGTTTAGATGTAGCGTGACATGACATAAATGATTCTTTGATCCCAGGTCACACTTGATCTACTGGTGCTAGTGTTTGAGCAATATCCTCGCCTAAACTAATCCCATAAAATCCCTAGTGTTCCTAGCAACCACTCAGCCCATTGTGTGCAAGTTTTCAGTGTGAGAGTTCAGCAGATTTGAGGACCAGGGGCTTGATCCAGACCTACGCTCATGAAACGCTCATGTGCGTAGCGTATTTACACCAGCGTACCTATGATGCACTCCCCTTGGTCATACTTAGTTTAGCCTTCTTATGCCCAGAAAACTCTACCCTAACTTTTCTGATCGTAACAACGGGCGTCCGTAAGCTCATTGCGTAGTTACGACGTTTAGCACACCCATACTGTACGATTTAAATGCCTCACCCCGTCCTCGGTGAGTATTTACGGGTTTCGTATAGCAGGCACACCCCCCTGAGCGTTGTTACAGAGCTGGTAAGGTCAAGTCCCATACGCTCAGAATTTAGTAGTGTAACATCTGGCCCGCGCATGCGCAGTAAGTACAAATGGCCGTTTTTACGCTTACGACCATCGTAAAAACGCACCTGAGCGTAGGTCTGGATCAGGACCCAGGAACTGATCTTTCTGGTCCCTGAATGGGTCCATTATCTTCAATCACCATTATCTCCACCAGCTTTCTATGTCTCAGAGGAATAGAACTGACATGATATGTAGACAGTGGGTGGTTGAAAAACTGGTTAAGGTAAAAATAAAAACAACAAAAAAAACAAAAAAACAAACATAAATCTAATTAATGCAGTCAGAGAGAATGCGTCTGCATTTATTTCACAACTTAATTTGTGGGTCACTGTCTATTAATCACTGTTATGCAGGGTCTTTTGTAAAAAATTACAGAAAATGCAAAATGGTAGCAGACAGTTCTACAACACACAGCAGGGAGACTATAATGTAGCTTCCTGCAGACTCTGTGTCACAACAAGAACCAGAACATTAGCATATTCTAATCAAAGTGGAAGAGAGTGGAGCCGTTATTGCTGATTCTAAACTGTTTTTGGACAGTAATATACTATGTAAAATGTGTTCAGCTTAGAAAAATTCAGTCTGTAGCCATCTCCAATAATTCATATATGGCCTGAATTTCAACCCCATTAGGCCCCTTTTTCTAGGATCTTTCTACTTTTGCTGTGTGCATTGTTCTGTAGGTCTAGCAATATAGTGTGATGTCTTCTGTATATCGCAGCAGTGTATTCTGTAGCAGTATATTCTGAGTGTCAGTGACTCCGATATTCTATCTTTGGCTTTAGTAGCTGTTGATAGTGAAATGTTAAAAGATGAATTTGTTCTGAAAAATCATTTTGGGGTCCATGTACTTCAGCTAAATCTTTACTTAAAATACATAAACGGATGTTATTGTGCTTATATTTATAAATCTATATACCACAGTATTCACATATACCTGAATAGTGGAAATTACTGTAAGCAGAACATTAAGAAGTTGTCTTTGTTTTCATGCAATAGTTTTGCATATTTGGTTTTACTGGTAGAAAACAGTCCTTTAACATACACAAATCTATGTAGAAGCACCAATCCATTACCGCTTTTCACCACTGCGAAAAGTCTATTTTACAAATACAGACAGTCAAAAGCTCATTTTCGTCTGTCTCTATTTCGAAAAAAGAGGTATTTCATTAAATTTTATGAATGGGTAAGTATGCCGATCGGTATACTTACCCATTCATTCTCTGGAAACATCGTCGCAGACCCCCCGCACCTACCGGACAAATGAGTAGCACTCTATGGGGAATTTTAGGGTTAGGGTGCGGGTAGGGGAATGTTAAGGTTAGAGTGCAAGGATTAGGCTGAGGGGAGTGGTTTCTTAAGGTCAGGCTGCGGGGAAGGTAGTCTTAGGGTTAGGCTGTGGGGAGGGAAGTCTTAGGGTCAGGCTGCGGGGAAGGGAGTCTTAGGGTTAGGCTGCTGGGAGGGGAGTCTTAGGGTCAGGCTGCGGGGAGGGGAGTCTTAGGGTTGGGATGTGGGGAGGGGAGTCTTAAGGTCAGGCTGCGGGGAAGGAAGTCTTAGGTTCACGCCAAGGGGAAGGGAGGGTTAGGGTGATGGAAGTTTAGGGTTAGGGTAATGGAAGGGGAGGGTTAGGGTGAGGATAAGGTTAAGGGCTGTCATAACATTTATACTCACCATTCGGCGCAGCGTCTTCTTCATTTTATCGATGGATTGCTTCTCCTCTGCGAGACAGAACCAATCAATTTCAAAAAAGGGCCGTTTGTGGCGGCAACCCACACCCATTACAATTATTGTTCTTCACTAAAACTATGATAAAGCATATTGGTAAACAGTGTCCCCATCTGTGCCAGTCTGTATGACATATACTTGGAGTCTAAGATGTCATAGGATGGAGCTATAAGTGGTGAAAGTGGCCGCATTTATCAGACAATTTATTTATGATTTATTTATTAACAGGTTTTTAAATAGCGCCAGCAGATTATATACGGGAGAAGTCCTGTGACTGGGAATCAGCATTTATGAAGTGCAGAAGGGAATTGTAGATCTTGTGATGATCTGAGAGAGTATATAGAGTAGAGGATATTGACATGTCTTGGATTGGGAACTATTTTGTTTGCACATCCATGATATATAGGGTATAGGGGCAGGCCCCGTCCCGACCCCTAATTTAAGTAAAAACGGGGCCGTATGAGCCAGGGGGCGGAGCCTAATGACGCGATTTGCATAAATCGCGTCATTTAGCCACGCCCCCGCATGCGGCGCAAGCTTCTCTCCGGAATCTCCCGGAGAGAAGCTGCAAAAAGTCGGCAACCATGGATAAAGATCTTTTATATACTGAAGTAGGGACTGCAGAGGGACATGACATCAGGGGTGTTGCATCATGAAAGAGAGGGCATTTCTTAAAAAGTTGTGGTGTAAAATGTCTTCTTTCTCCTTCCCAAATGTAGCCATTTTGTAGGCTGAAGCCATGCTCCTGGGTATGCATCTATTCTATGCAGAAAACCAATTTCCTGCAGTTAATATATATATATAGTTTTGTCACAGACAGGACAGGCCTATATACTGTATTTAGGACAGTTGTCGATTATGACTTTATTACTTCTTATAAAGCTGTTTGTTTTCAGTGTACAGAAATATAACTGTTATAAGCAGAATCAATGTCAAATGATTCCCCTTGGTAAAGGGCAACAAGTACTTCAGCAATCATAACATATTGAAAAGACCTGTAGGCCTTGAACAGGTTAGGTTTATATAAAATAGAAAATCCACTTACAACGTAACTTGCATTTACTATTTTCTTCATATATTTAGTTTACGCTTCATATTCTGCACTCTATCACTGTGAAAAGGCCTGTGGTGTTATCTTTATTGACAAAGAAGATCACTTACAACATATCTTATATTGACAATTTTCTTCTGAAATATAGCCTTCTTTTTCTGAGCGCTGGTACTATATTATGTGCAGTTCCTTAGAAATCTTTCATTTGGGTATATTTCCCAACATTCTAGAGTTATAAAAAAGGAGCATCAAAATCATCCCTAATCCATGTCTAATCTATCAATAAAGATCCTGATCTATGTCTGTGTCGGTGTTAGAAGATATTCTAAATGTTTACATAACATTGGACATTACTGATACTCACTAGTTATGCCCCTTTTTTTAGGGGACTTTCCTACCAGCCTTCACTTTTGTTGGGTTTGAACTTCACTCAGTAGAAGTGCCATGCCCCAACTTTAGATAAGTGTACCCCATGCCAAATGCAACCATGTGTCTCATTTAAGCGCATCACTGAAAATACAAGGAAGCGCACATATGACCTAAAATTATAACTGCTAAAAGATAATAAGAATGAAATATGTCAAAGGGAAAAAATAGGCATACATCATAGCCAATAGTAATTCAATAAACTGCCTGCCGAGATATATAATATGAATGTGTTTCCTATGGTGGTGCGGGACTGAGCAGGTTGCATTTACAGTAGTGTGTACGCAAATTGGGAGATACTTAAATAGTACAGTAAGGGCTGATTTCCGCCCTTACATGTTATCCAGACTTCAGCATCGCACTCATTTTACATGGGGACGGTGCTGGGAAAATTAAAGTAGGATCCTGTTATCATTACTCTCTTGCGTACAAGGGGAAGCCCACATGGGAGTTAGGATAACATACCTGCAGTTCAGTAAATCCAGGAGTGCAAAGGATTCACAATAGCAATATGATCACTTACCTTTTGTGGAGTAGTATATTTTTTTGTATCACATTATATTGATGTTTAAAAACTATTCAAAACTATGGGCCTGATTCAGACCTCCGATCACCGCCGTAGTTACGGCCGGGCAGACGTTGCCCGGCGTAGTTAGGGGTTTTTCATTAGTCTGAATCAGCGTAGTTACGGACGAAGGGGCGTTCCTAAGTTACGGTGTCCATAACTACGCTCTAGTTAGGGACGGTAGACGAGGGGAAATAGGCTAATGAGGCAGGGAGGGCGGGTTTGGCCTGCCAAGTTAGGGTAGCCTTCAACCGGCGTAACAGTGTGTAATTACACCGGGCACAGGGGGAGTATCGGGGGATTGCATGACGTTACAGATGATAGGCGTAGGTCTGGATCAGGCCCTATGGCCCTAATACTCATAGGGTTAAAAGCACTATGGCAACAAAAACAAGTATATAGGTCTTTGCCGTATACATAATATGGACAATGCAGAAGTACAGCTAAAGGTTTGCTCAGTATCTATGTATTTCAAATGGATTGTGGAGTTTTCCATTTATACTCAGATATAAATCTGGGATTAATGATTGTACTATATTCCAACCCATACACACTTTAAAAAGAATGACAGATCTGACAAAAGTGCTGCATTGAGTTCACTTGTGAGTGTTCCCTCATAGTAAATGTACAGTACAGGCATTCCTTCTTAGTGTATTCCAATCCAGGTTTCCAACTTAATGGAATTTTCATGCACTTGAATCAGAAAACTCAGTGTAGGCCCTAACTGGTAGAGGTCTGACCGAGCGAGTGGTTACAATCCAAATGCATGGATGTCTACACAGTGCGGCCCAGCACTAGTGGATCTATCTGAATCAGATTCAGCCAGTGGCACAACTACCATGGAAGCAGGGACTACTATGGGACCTGGAAAAGATGGGGTCCCATGGCAGCTGTCCATGTTGCACTTACAGAGCACACGTCAAAGACTGCCAGTTTCCACGGATGTTGTTCGCTGTTGCAATGCCATTACAGATCACATAACGGCAATGAAATGTCATTCTTCAGTAGCTCAGGATCAGGCAGTGCGGATTCCACTAAAGGTTGGGATTGAAATTTTCCAGCGGCAACAGGTAGTATTTTCCCTTAACCCTTAGTAGTTCCCCTTTAACAGCCTAACCTTAACTTTCTCCTTCTAGCAGCAAAATCTTAACTACCCCCTCTCCAGAGCCTAACCCTAACCTTCTTCTACTAGCAGCCTAATCTTGACCATCCACTCTCCACAGCCTAACCCTAACCTTCCCCTTCTAGCAGTCAAACCTTTACTGTCCTCTTTTCCCAGCCTAACCCTAACCTTCCCCTTCTATCAGCCTCTCTGTAGTCTAACCCTAACCCTCTGTAGTCTAACCCTAACCTAACCCTTTCTAGCAGCCTAACCTTAACCATCGAGAGGCCATCATTGAGAGTACAATTGGGCATTGGTATTTGGGTACCTTGTTGAAATAGGAACATTGCACCCATTCCTAACAAAAATATTCTTTATTTGTAAATTGTGTGCACTTATACAGCTGCGATTAAGCTGATGGCTGTACGACAGCTACATCCCATTTCAACAGTGTATTTATAATTACATTGCAAGACATCAGCTGCTGGTAATGTATTTATAAACAGTGCTCATCGCTCATGGGCTGAGTACTGAGCAATGTATAGGCTGCCAGCCCCTGACAATATTCAGTGTATGCACAGAACCCCTTCCCCCTAATCCTGATTAAGGCCCGTGTTCAGGGTTCCGGACATATAAATTCCGGTGTTTAACGATTTTTACTACTGCGCATATGTAGTAATTTTTTTACGTAATCTAAACATTGGACCTATATATTATATGTCCGGTACTCTGAATACGGGCCTAAACACTTTGCCTCATTGCAATGGGGCAAAAAAGTTTTCTACCTCTGCCCCTGAATCCATCCCCTAGAACTTTAAGTGACAAAAATGATACCTTTTTGCTGCCATTATTTTTCAGCACAACCTTCTTACATTATGTTGACTTGAACACTGAGGAGGTCATTAAATTTTCAGTAAACTGCTTAAGGGAAGTCCAAAATCCTCTTTAGTGATTTAACATGCCTCAAATTACACTGCTGTTCGATTTTTTCCTAGAAAGAGCATTATTTTTAAATGCTGCCAATGTTTGCGCACAGTTCACTTCTAATTATGGTTAACCCTTATAAATAGTTAGGTTACATGGGCTTGGAATTAGCTGCCTGATAACAAAGGTCACACAAGATTATTGTCCAGGGTTGGCGACTTTCCTGGCGGGGGGTGGGGGGGGGGGGGGTGAAAGCTATAGATGCATGCACGGGACAGGGCTTAATGACGCAATTTATGCAAATCGTGTCATTAAGCCCCGGTCCCTGACTAATACTTACCCGTTTTTAGCTGTAATAGGGCTCGGAATGGGGCTTGATGGTGCAAATTGCGTCATCAAGTCCATCCCTGTCCCTAGTGTTGCTAGACAGGGGGGCAGGACTTGAGGCTATGGTTTCCATGAAAGCACGGCCTCAAGTGACTTGCGGGAGATTTGCAGGCTCTCCCGAGATTCCGGGAGAACTGCCCGAATTTCTGGAGTCTCCCGGATATTCCGGGAGAGTCGGCAACCCTGTTATTATTATTACTATTATTTTAAACATAATCTTTATGTTTAATGTTGGAATGAAGTTTGGTTTCAGCTTCAAATTAGGTGGAAGGTTACTCAGTTAGTGTGAGGCTGTGAGATCAATTATACTACAGCCCAGCTAGCAGAAGCTCACTGAATGAAAGGTACATTTATATACCTAGAGATGCATTGGAGTTTAATGTACTGCAACAAATAGAAGAGTTTTCCTCTGATATCATCTGTTACAGAGAGCAGACCCAGTAGGAAGCCATTATTTCTCAAGGTATAGGAGCAATGCGGCAAAGCTGTGAATGGGCAATGATGGCATCTCTAGAGGAATAACTAATAGCACGACAAGGAGGCAGTGATATCTGATAGCCGGTAAGGTAAGTTATGTTCTTTTTTTCTTTTATGCTTCACTTAACATCTTTTAAAAACACATAATGTACCAATGCGTATCTAATTGTGTAAGCAGTACATGACGAACTCATGAATGTAATACTTCTCTTGATAAAGGTCAGTATTTATTGCTAGAATAATTTAAAAGAACAAAAAAAATACTTTAATATAAATTTTGGGTCTCTTTCTTTGCTTCTCAAAAAAAGCATTTTTAAAATTCACCCAATGACATTGAATACTAGACACTTTGGGCCAAATGTTTTGCATTATTTGGGGCTAGATTTCTTAAACTTCTCAAAAAATGGAGATGTTGCCCATAGCAACCAATCAGATTCTAGCTCGCACTTTCATGCTAGAGATTGTCAGCTTTATTTTAATTGGTTGCTACGGGTAACATCTCCATTTTTCCTTTAGAGATGTTTAGTAAAAGTATGTGCACGTAAAACATATGTATTTAGCGTGCGATGATGAGCAACCATAATGCGTACTTTCACCAGGATCGGAAGGCGAAAGTCAATATGCTTATAAGTGCCAAGAAGTGGCACACAAACCCTGACCCAAGGTCAGAATGTCCTGTGCTGGCCATTTACATAAAATGGCGTATGTCTAGATTGTGAACAACTTATTATCATCACAGCTTTGTGGATGTATGTTTTCTGGACATCTGCAGCGCTAAAAACTGTTTGTATGGGCTAAACACAGCTTTGTTTATGAAAAAGAAACCAGTACCCAAGAAATACCCCATTAAAGTGCCTGACCTTAGTGCTAGAATAAAAAACTATCCTGCCACAGGTAATCATCTGGTTGGGCTGCTGAAAAGGTGGTGGTGCAGAATACTCCTAAATAACCACACTAATAAAGGATCGTATAGTAATTAGTAAAGGATTGGGGCAACTATATTCACTATTAAAGGATCGGGGAAAGTACAGTTATTAGTAAAGGATTGGGGCAACTATATTCACTATTAAAGGATTGGGGCAAGCATATTATTGAGTAATGGATCGGGCCAAGCATATTAACTATTAATGGATCAGAGGAAAGTATTATTTATTTATTTTAATCAGGGCAAAGGATTATTTATTTATTTATTTGGATCAGGGCCATGTAAATGTTTTTTTTTAGCGTAACAGGGACTTTTAAATGTAGTTTTATTGTTTTCGGGGAGTTGTAAATGTTTTTTTATTGTAAGATGACCCATTCTGTATGCAGCAGCATGCACTTGACCCTTGGCATGCTGCTGCATATGGTACTATAAGGCACAGCATGCCCTGCAATACAAGGGCATGCAGTGCCTTATAGTACTAAATGCTGCAGCATGCTAAGAGTTAATAGCATGCAGCGGCAGGGATTTTAATTATGTTTCATGTTTTTTACATTTTTTAATTAAAGGTGGATTTTTTTTAACAAACTATGAAATCAACACTTACACCCACCTCTATTTTCTCGCCGGAGTTTGAGGCGAGTTGGCATATATTTTACAAATCGATGTATAGTAAATAAAGTGATTTGTATGCTCTGCCTTATGAAACTCGCCGTAGTGATTTTTTCTACAGCGATTTGAACTAACCCTCATCCCCGGCGATTTTAGCCTGAATTTACCTTAGTAAATCCTTTTGCTTTACAACTCGCCGGAGATTGCAGGCAATTTCTGGCGAGCTACAATCTTGTATCATATGTAGCTTTGCGTCACTGTTAAAATGACTAACCGGACCCTTTATTCTAGTACTGTTGCCAGATATTCCCAGTAATGGAGGAACTGAGCACCGCTGAAGGTGATGGCCAGAGGACGGAAATTTATGAGTGCTGGGTCCCTGTGAAGTAATAAAAACGATAGCAGTCCCAGGTGAGGGACACTAACCTTGTCAAAAGGAGAAATTTAAAAAAAGGTTTATTTAAGCTGGACCATTCAAATTAGGTGGGTCTCTATAAATGAAACCAGATGCCATGGAATGTTCCAGGAGGTTGGCATAACAATCTGATCCTCATGAACATGGAATATGACCACACACTGTCCAATAACTGGCCCCTTCTCCCCACTGTCCCGTGTTCTTTCTAATAAGAATGGCTCTCTCGCGGTTGGATTACTTTTGCGGACTTAACCATCCAAATATCAGGTCATTGAGTTTTTTTGTCTGCGTTCCGACAAATCAGTCTATGTTATAGAGAACACATTAATAAGCGGAATTAAATATAGTGTGTGGCACTGATTTTAATTTAAAGGCTGAGATCAGATCACGTTGCTTTGCCAATTCTCTCTTGATTTGCTATATGTGAATATCAAGAGAAATATAGTGTAAAATAGCGTACAAGCAGTAGCAGACCTACATTTTTGGGGCCCTGAAGCTTGAACTGTTATGGGAGCCCCTTCATAAACAGCAACAATAGAGCAACATCCAATAAAGTCCAAAGGCCCAAATGGCAGAAAACAGGGTGGTGGGGTGTAGTCCTTGAAAATGAGCCATACAGTGCGCTGAGCACTGACTAGCAATGAGGTCTGAGTAACCGCTGTTATAATCTTCAATGCACACAGTGACACTGACAGCAGCTCTCTATTCTGTGCCCGGCCAGATCATAAGAACCATCCTCCGATTAGAGCAGTAGATAGAGTGTCTGCCAAACGGCAATAATCAGAGGGCTTTCTGGGTACCCCGCCCCCCCCCCCCCCCCACCATTCTCA